>CAOKZL010003683.1:0-77281 GCA_948472985.1 Iguana delicatissima | reverse complement strand
GATGTAGAAAAAATTGCAAATTTTGGAGAGAAAAATAACAGTGAACAGTGACCGAGTTTTTTGCTGGACCCAAGTTGAGTCATACTTCGTTCTGAAGAACTGGATTCCAAGTCTTCAGGAATTTGTGGGTCCGGATCTCAAGGCAAAGAGAAAAGACTTTGTGGATAATGTGACAAGTACATTCTGCACTGTAACATCAACCATTCTGAAAGGGAGAACTGGAAAGTTTTAAGCTTCTGAATGGGGTGTTGTGGTAATAACATGGTCTGGTTTGGTTACCTGTTTCAGGAGATAGCGTCAGCTAATCCAGTGAGAATACCCCTAAATTATTAGGTTAATTCTTTAGGGGATTTTAACCTGAGAATGAAATATTATGGCTTTCTGCATTAGTTGAGTGTAATCTGCCCCAGGATTCCAAATGTTTGCATGGGCAAAGTGTCCTTGCTAACGTACAGAGAATTCATAGATTTCCATGGAAAGGAAAGAATGATTCTGGAGCTCTGTGGAATTGCTATCCAGATGGCGAGATCAATGTCCGTTTCTATAATCCTTGGAACTCCTTACCAGTCACTTTTTATCCCCTATTGCTTTACTGGCCCTGGAGCCCTTAAATAAAAAAGACTCCAAAGAACAACATTCAGCAGGATATGTTTTATACATTTAGCACAGACATCTTCACCACATCCCTGTCGTCCCACTGACAACTCTTATTTCTCTGATCTAGATACCTATATCACTGATATCTATATCATTGCTCTAGGCTTTAAGTCATTGCTCAAGAGCCAGATGCATCCAACAGCTGACACTCAGCTTATATGATATTTGCCATCCTATTGCGGTCATCTTTTTCTAAAGCCAATTTTAACATTGCGTGGGGGAGGAAGCAACTAATCCATGTAGTGAACTGCCATGCAGGAAGAGCTTAATTTGTAATGACATTTTAAAGCAGCTTCCATGTGTCAGGTATAATGTAAACACTGGCCTTAGAATGACTTTTTGTTTTCCACTTTCAAAGTCAACAGTGATTCTCAAGCAGCCGCAGTTCAAACAAAAATTGATAGAAGCCAAGATAGCCAAGATCCAACAAGCACACAAACTGGTAGAGTGCAAGTCTCCACCAGCATCCTCCTGGGGCAGCAGCCCTGGCAAAAATGGTGAGCTTTGGATATGTATCCAGGCATGTTCTTGTAATGCTAACACTCCTTGGTTTGGTGTGTGCAAGAGGAAGGTATAGCTTTGGGGGTACACCCCAACGCACAAGCACCCCAGCTCCTGTGGTGCACCTGGGGCAAATGGCATTATGAAAGGAGACATAGGATTAACTCCTCCTGGAATGTCACATTTCGAAGGCACTATGGTAGGAGGTACAAGATAGCTCCTTCCGCAGTGCCCAAGTATATTCTAGACTGTGACTGAAATTTGATCATTCATTCATAAAAAGTACATAAGCTAGTTTAATCAGAGATTAGGATTCTAGTTTTAGAATTAAGGTCAACTGGCCAGGTGGAAATGTAGAAATGCATATAGTGTTGAGGCCTCCATGTACAAACAGCTCATTTCACTCCAAGCAGTCCACGTTGAACATACCACAGAAATACGTAAGAAGCTGCAGTTCATTCTGGAAAGAAAGGCCTTTCCCAAATCAGAAAACTGTGCTTTAGACATTTCGTTGAGCATTATGATATGCATTTTCAACATGCATGGAAAGCTGCCATACATCTCAGTCCCTCTGTTCTACGTCTACAATGAGAGAGAAGGAGGGGAGGTATGTTAGCTGATTTCTCTAAAGAACGTTAAAGTACATCATCAGTACTTATCTCACTACTGTGAAAGTACAGCCCAGGGCTAAAGAAGACCAAGATTCAAGATGAGAGCATAGCAATTTGCACACACATTTGTGTGCTCTTCTGCAACCTCCCACATCCCAAGGAAACTGTCAGACCCTAGGAGCTTTGCTGGGGCCATTTACTGCAGCTAGACCAAGTGCTGACAGGTTGCCTCCTTTCTTGTTCCCCTCTCCCATTAAATAGTCATAATGCCCTAGGTCCTGACAGCTACTGGAGGGGTAATATTTGCACATAGTGGCTTAAATCTAGACCAGACGCATTGAATCAATTGGCTTTACCAATGTGCTTATTAACCATTAAGTCAATGTCTTCCCTTATGATTAACAGGATTCCACTCTAAATAAGCAGTTAGTAACTAGTACCCTGACCAACATTCAAAATTAGACATGTGCATGTACCTGATTCCAGCTTATGTGTACACAGCAGTAAGACATGTATAGACTTACCCCATGCATAGTGTAGTCTTAACACCGTCCTGGGTAAAAATAATGAGAGTGGTTAATTTGTGTGCTGATGTAATTTTCCTAGACACCAATGTTAAAAGGGATCTTTCAAGGGGAACTAGATTTTTAAAAAGCCAACAACACTGTCTGCTGAATCTGACTGCACAAAGAATTACTCCACTACTCATGTTGGTTGGCGTGTCTTCAGAAAGTTGCTGTTACTAGACCCTCTATGTGACTGGGTATCAACAAAGCAGCAAGAAGAAAGGCTTCAGAAATTGGACCAAAATCATCCTGCAGAAAATGTTGTTTAGATTTCCACAGGTAACAGTGCTTCCAACCCTTCATGCAAGTGCTATTCTCAGTAAATTCTATGGCACAACTTTTCTGGATTGATAGGAACACTGGTTCGCCAAATGTCATCTCACTTTCCCACTGCTTTAAAAATGCCCCCCGGTTTTCATTACCACCACAAAAGTGGTTTGCAATCCATGAGCAAAGGAGAAAGAAAAAGACAAGAATTTGCCCTTCTCAGGAGGCTCAGACAAAAGTAAATTACTTCCACCCTCTCCTCTGTCACATGTGATATTGTTTGGCTTTGTTTGTCCCACTTTTCATTGAAGAGTGTGCTATGCACCTATCATTTCCCCAGTTTCCAGTAAGGGGCAATTATCCCAGCAATTAATATGCCCTGATTTGTCAGCTGGATCATCATATCATAGTTTGGAACTGTGAAGCCAGGAAGAATAAATTCCTCTGGACAAAAGAAAACCCTTCTCTCATCCATCTAAATGAAAAGCCTTCTCCCATCCATCTAAATTAGTCGTCTTTCTCTGTCTTTTCCCCTCCCAGTACTGCTTGATAGCATGACATTTTATTGCTTGGTCCTTGGGTGATATTTTAAATTGCTATCTGTTTTGTTTTGTTTTTTGGTACATTCTTGTCAGAAAAATGTCTATAGTGTTAAAAAAAAAAGAACCCACTCATTTATCAGATTATTGTGAACAACAGTTGTCATTCTCTGGATTAGTAGATTGTCTATTTTCTGTGAATTGGAAAAAGCTAACATTTCATATTTCAACATGAGGCTCCAGTAAGCTAGAATCCTGTATAGCAGTTACAAATACACGACCTGGATGTATGCAGTTCTGAACGTTCAGTATTCACAATCCCTAGTTTGTGTTGTTCTGTGCCTTCAAATTTCCAACATGGCAAACCTATCACAGAGTTTGCTTGGGTTGAGATTGTGTGATACGTTCTAAGGTCACCAAGTGGGTTTCCATGGGTAAGAAGGGAAGGGCCATGAAAGTCACCAACTAGGAAGTAGGAAGTGGCAAACTGAGGTCAATGGACATTGTACATAGGAGACAATGTACATAGGAGAGGATGAAAAGAGTCACCAGTTGCACCAGCAAAAGGGGAACAGGCATTAATTGATCTCAGTGGCTGCTTCCCAGTAAGTTGGACTCACTGTGTATCACCATATGTGAAGTCTATACAGGTTCCTGCCAATAAGTATAAATCTGTTCCATCCCATTTTGACAGTGAAATTACAAAGTGATTGATTCTTCCAACATACGGGGCAGGAAATGTTCCCTATTTGGTCTGTCTTCTTAGGAGAAGAAAATGCATACCCACAGACCACCAGCAACCTTTCAAAGCTCTCTTCCTTTTCCAATACTTCCTAAGCATATCCATCAAACAAATCCTAAACTTTCAAACAAGAGTTTTGCCCATTTTCTAGCACATAGAAAGTTTGTTTCAAATAATTCCTTTCTTCTCATTCACAAAGCACAGTTATCAAATTGCTCCTTCCTTTGACTGTTTGAGGAGCTTAGATTTTTAATTAATATTTGAATACTGATATGGCATGAATGTAATATGTAATTTCATAAAAAAAATCATTGTAATTTAGTATTAATGTCCATAAAGTGCTACCAGATGAGGTTTTCTAGCTTCATTTTGTTTGGCATTCTTGGTATTTAAAGAAAAACTGAATTAAAGAGGAAACAATGTCCACTGAAGAGACACTGTAAATTGAGAATGTAATATACCCAAAGAAGTCAGATTTCTGTTTCAACATAATTTATACAATGACTGTGTTCAGACATTATAATAAATTATGGTTTACTATTACATGATTAAACCTGTGTAGGTCCCAGACTTGTGCATTGTGCTGCCTTAACTGTACTACTGATGACAGTGCAGACATCCATTTTATCTTAACTATCTACAATTGTGTAACCTGCACTCCACACACAATCTTAGCTATCATTTGTTTTAATGTAGCCAACCATGGCTTTAGCAAGAGCAGATAGGTTTAACCAGAGTTTCGGAGGTCAGTGTAGCCTGACTGAAGAAAGAAAGAAAGAATTGAAGAAAATTTGTTCAGCTTTCTCACAAGAATGATAATTATAATTTATGTATAAACAGGATTCAGGAGCAATATGCTATAATTCATTTAAACTCTCAATAGGGCCAAAATAGCCCTTTTATGTTATGAGACCTATGATCATGTAAAATATAACCTGTTCGGGGATATATAAACATGAACTATGAGAGGAACTAAAGGACATATTCTGAAAGAGGATGTAGAAGAAACCACTCTAATTACTTTCTTTTCCTCCATGTATTTCTTGTTCCTCCTAATGGTGGTTATGATAATTATGTATGCAAACAATCAGCAGACCTCAGTCACAGAGCATTCCACATGTTGTCTGCAATTCTGGCTTTCTGCAAATTTCCAAAATTTGATAATGCCATCAGATGTGTCAGCAAGCTACAAGATGTCATGCTACACGTTAGCATTGCCAGATCTCACAACTTGGCTTCTGAATCTCTAGTCTTTATGGAGTATCTCCAGGGTAAGGGTACAAATCTTTCAGATTTGGAATGCTCAGTTTGAGACAAGAGTTGTGCATTGTAGTTGAACATAGCTACAATTTGTACAGTTTAACTGATACATTAAAGCAACCTACAAAAGCTCTAAAAACTATACTAGGCATTGTGTTACAAAGCTCATTGTGACTGCTCTATCTCACCTGCTGTCTAGCCAACCAGATAGACTAGTTTACTATTCCTTGTCACAACCCCCTAATTAGGAAGGAGTTGCCTCATTTCACCTTAATCTGGAGAGCACATGAGATTTCTGTCATATACATATAGGAAAATATGTTCTCTCTGTGTTTTAATTAGAACAGGTCAGTAACTAAGGGTGGCACTTTAGGTGTTTTACATTAGTAGGGTCCATCCCCATTCTCAACTCTCGGTCTAGGAAACCTCAGGCCTTCTGACTGATCTGGCAAGCCACTCTACATGAAGAAAAATCGTAAATGTCAATGATGAGTAGCTAAGGCATTCGTTTTGGTTTTGATAAAAACTAAATTCTAAGTTATGGATTGACTGGAAAGTTTTTTATCATGACTGTGACAAAAAACAAAGAAATATGATTGTCCCTCCAATAATTTAAAAAGTAGGCATTGGGTTTATGTCCTCGCCAAATGTCATATCTGAAATGAATCAACTTGCAATAATATCAAATGGCTACTGTAAGATAATCTTTTGAGATTGATTTTGTTTTACAATTACAGGGAAAAACAAAACTATCAAACCATTATAACTTTCACTTATTTTTTCCAAATAATGAACCAGCTCTTCAGGAAATATAACAATTTTTTAATTAAATGAAAGTTTATTTCAGTATTCAAATTAGTTCCAAAGCTGTTTAAGATATGGCAACATACAGCTTCCTCCAAGGTGGAGATTTGAAAGAGCAGCCTGTGTCTCCACTCATGCAGTCAAATTTTTACTATGACTAGAAACAGATAGCAAAGGAAAGAGTTTTGCTTATGTTTAATCCAGGTTAATAATATACTTTTTTAATTATACAATTGAAAAAGTTATGACATGCAGTCTCTGTGATAGAATGACACACTGGTCGTTGTCTCCTCTTCATGATTCACAGAGCAGGGAGTTTAGGTAGGACAGAGAACTGAAAGGAGAAGGAGGGAGGGAACAGTACAATTCAAGTCATAAATGATAAATGGGAAATGTATCATTACAATCTTAGCAACAGCCTCCCCACTTTTATATCACTTTATATGTTTATCACTTCACATGTTTTCCACTGCAGCTCATGAAAGCTCCATCTAATACGGGCAATGACAATGGATCTGAATTCTGAAATCATCTGGAAGGCAAAATCTTTAGATTTTGAGAAAGAAACAAATCTTTCGCTTTGTTTCTGAAGCCTAGGTTCAGCTCGTGACTGAATTAACACGAGGACCAGATGCTTGAAAGTTCTAGTCCTGGCACCAAAATCAGCACACTATGGGAAAGTATATCATAATTTCACCTGAAATCACCTTTGGGGCACTGAGTCTGGAAACGACACTATTAGTTTCCCACTTGGAACTGGGAAACCTCCACAATCAAATATTAAGACCAGGGGCAAGGAAAATAAAAAAAACCATTCTTCTGTAGCCCCTTCAGAAATGGCAACACCCATCAAAATGCCCATTAAAAAAAATTATTGATAAAATTCCCCTTAATAAAAAAATGCATGAAAAAACAGAATGGAATCATAATATATATTTGGGATGGGAATTTCACAAGAAAGGACCTTCATTAATCTAGTTATTGCAATAGTTGTATAGAGAGTACCAAATCCTTGTGGAGGCATGGTTCCCCAATGTTTTGTGCATGCAGAAGGTTCCCAGTTGATTCCTTACACTTTCACCTAAATATAAAATCCAGGTGATGACAAGAAAGCCTTTACCAGTCACCCGCGAGAGTTCCTGCCATGCAGATTAGAGGTGTGATTGCACTAATGGGCTGACTCAACAAAAGACGGATTCTTTTCCTTCTATTGATAATTACCTTTTAGAATGTAATCAGTTAGCAATGTAGGCACCTTCTCATTGTCTTCTTTCATTGCAAAAAGAACTGAGGAAAGAACAAGAATTAGTGTGCCATTTTGCTGGAATCTATCAATGCGACAGTAGATGCTACAGGATGCTACAAAAGCTAACTTTCTTATCTGTGTGGCTCTCAATGAGAGGATACTAGTTGACTAATTGCTTGCACTTGTAAATATCTTTTCTGGTATAATCCTGTCCTGCCAAAACTAGGTTGTTAATCAAAAAAAGGAACAGCAAAAAAAAAAAAAGGTTGTTTGCTTCCTAGAATACTATGACACAGAAGAACGCATAGTGTGGCAGTTTATTTGCTAGTGATCTGGCAATAATTCCAGAGTTAGAAAGAGTGTCAGATGCTTCTGAATTTCAGCAGTAGTTCTAACTCTTGCAGCACAGTCCAAGATACCCATGTAGATGATGTTTTGAGAGGAAAGAATACTTTTGAGACAGTTGGCTAACCATAGTAATTTTAGTATTCAAAATTGTCATACATAGACATTGAAAAGTAAGGAAATGACTATCACATTGTTTTTTACTCAAAGGTATCAGAAAAAGTTATATGTAAGTAAATTGATTTGGAAATTGGAAATTGGTTTGCCTCTACTTATTCATAATACAGGAAAAATAAAACTATAAAAATAAAAATAAAACATTAAATTTACTGTAAGAGGTTTCTCCTTGAGTAAAGAGAATGACCTACAATCCAACCAAACCCTCAGAAGACAAAAACATTAACTCATTGGTATTAATGTTGCCACCACAGAATCACATAGTTACGTCTGATAGTTTCACTGATAAGGTTTCTCCTTAAGTAAATGAATGAGCCAAAATCCAACCAGCTTAACAACTCTTTTCATCATATAGCAGTTCTGTTTCTGAAGCAATCTCATTCAACTTCGCACACCATTTAATTAGGAAAAACTGTGTCACTGGTAATGTCCTGTTTGTTTCACTCTACATAGAAATTTTCACAAAACTATGCAATGGCCTTTCACTATTTTGGAAAAGAACTATTTTGGAGCAGATCTAAGGAGGATTGTTTTTCTTGTCAGTAGTTCCCCCGAAAAGGAGATGGATGGTTCACATCATTGTAAGCCTTTAATTTTGCTTTCACAAATTGTTCGATCAAGGAATGGGAGAAATGGGACTCCATGAAACACAAATTATTTTAGGACATCTTGGAGGATGAAATTTGAAATTTCAACACTGAAATTTGAAAGTCCACCATTATTCCTTTGATCTTTCAACTGCAGTCCTAGTACCATTACTCTCTTTGGTGAAACATTTGCAAGAGTCAGAGGCTACATGAAACACATACACAATATATATTGAAATGTGGTTCCTGCCAGTGATTACACCTCCATGTTCCCCAACCATCATCCCCAACTTAGGCTCCTGTTCTGTTTGCAACATCCTTTTTTTTTTTAACTGATGCCAGAAAAATAGACTACATGCCCATGTCCACCTTGTTTCCTGCAGTGATGCTGACATACCATTTTACTGTTGCTGTACAACATTTTTGCCAGATTTAAATTATAGAGTAAGGATAATCTACAAGTACTGTACTAACAAAAATATTTATGGAGAAAAGTGACAGATAGTTTTCCTTTTTAAGCACGTTTTAGGCATTCTGAAGATTCTTTTGCTGGAGGAGGGAGGAAGATGGCGTAGCGTTCAGTCACATCTCGCACAGCTGCGGGACTGTTGACCGGCATCCAGGAGGTTTGCTGCTCGTGTCAATCATGAAGAAATGGAGCAAATTTCTCCCTAAGGGAGAAGATTGCAGGGCTCTTATTTTGATGGGCTTCGCAGCCCTAAACCTTGGATCTTCAAATGAAGAGAGGGAAAGGGTTGCTGATGAGTCGTGGAGCCACCAAACTCCAGGAAGCCGCTGCATAGCGATATCGCTACGCCGCCGAAACAACTAGAGGGGATTTAAATAAGCCAAGAAAATTATTTGCTGAAACTGATACAAATTGGGAGCTCCTTCTCGAGTCACATCCTGAAGCAAGACAAATATTTGTATGTGTTGAAGAGGAGGAGGTGGGAGAAGAGTTCCAGTCTCATAAAATTCTGGTACTATTTACAACGAAGGTGTGAGCTTATGTTATATCATTTACAACGATAATATTTAAGGCACTTAAATTAGAGGATTTTAGGACTGAAGACTACTTACACTCCAGACATTTTAATCTGCCTAACTTTTTTTTTTTTTTGATCCACTTGTTACCCTACTGGATTGGACTTGACTGATTTGACTTGTTTGATTTATCTTTTTCCTAATATTATATTGAAGTTTTTTCCATCCTCCCTTCCCTTGGAATAGATTGATGGAAAGTTAAACTCTGTTCCGGGCGACGTCTAATCTTTGCAGAAGCTGTCGTTCTAATAAGCAGTTTGCTGCTATAAGGGAAAGAGAAGGAGAGGTGGATAATTGACGGACTGATTATTCTGAGTTGTTCTGAAAAGCCTCACTGCGTGAACCCAGGATATATATAGTATATCCAGTATATAGGAAGTGAAAGTGAACTGAAAGAAGGCGAGAGAAAGTGAGAGAAAGTGAAAGTGAAGGGAGACAGAGAAGGAACGAAGGAGTGACGCGGGACTGTGTTGAGTGGAAGAGCGAAAGAGATTGTATGGACCTTGAGTGGGAACTCTAAATAAGAAAGTATATTGGTGGGGACTGATATGGAGAATTAGAAGGTCATCTGAATTTGAAGGTGGTGAGGAAGAAGCGGTGGTAAGAACGTTGGAAAGAGACTGAGAGAATTGAGGAGGTGCCATGTGATGAGGACAAGAACAACAGGGACAACAAAGAAGCCAAAATGGAACAACAGGGAAAGTAGAAGCGTAGAGAAACGACAAGTTGAAAGGTGGAGGAAGACGAGACGAGACAAGACAAGATGAGGAGGATGTGATAGGACATAATTTAAAATATAAAACATAAAACACAAACCTTCAAATTAATTGAGAGTGTGAGCTGCTTTTGGACGCTTAGATAAATTTTGTTACTTTGTTATTCTTCTTGTTATTTTTATTAGAATTTTCTGTATAGCCATTTGCTATATTCTTGGGGTAGAGCCTGGGGAAGAGAAGCTCAAGGCCAGTTAGCCTGTAGACAATAGCTGACCTTCCACTGGGACATTGTTTACTTTTTATAATCCTTACAGCTGCTACAGCTGGTTTGGGGGAAAAGACTGGTTGGAGAAGTATTGGGTTTTTAGCGTTATAGTGCCATCTGGTGGTTTGTGTTACTACTTCTCCCTTATTTTCCATACTTCTGCTCCTTCATTTTTACAATTAGACTTTTCGTAGCTTGGATTAATTTTGACTGGTTTGTAAGATTGATTGATTTACATATTTGTGCCTATTAGAGTTACCTCTGATTTAGCTATAAGATATTGATTTATTTATAAGATATAAGATTTAATAGGAAGGCCAGTACCTTTATAGCTACTTATTGAGAGTGGTGTCTTAGGAATAAGTACATAGAAATCTACCATCTGACTTAGCTGTAAGATATTGACTTATCTATAAGACACAAGGGTTAATAGGAAGGCTAGTACTTTTATAGCTACTTATTAAGAGTGGTGTCTTAGAAATAAGTACATAGAACTCTTCCATCTGACTTAGCTATAAGATATTGACTTAGCTATAAGACATAAGGTTTAATAGGAAGGCTAGTATCTTTATGGAGTGGTGTCTTAGGAATAAGTACATAGAAATCTAATCTAACAGATATCTAATACTATATAAAGCAAGTTTTCTCTTTCTTTTCTCCTTTTCTTTTATAGTAAGCAACTAAACAGATTAATATATAATTAAAAATTATAACAAGTGACTTAATTAGAAATTAAGGAGAAATCAATAATCAGAAATCAATACTTAAAAAGTAAGAATTAATTTGAAAAATAGTGTATTACCTTGAGGTAGCTCTGCTTAAATAGATTAACTTAGAGAATCCATTGTAGAGATAATAGCAAATAGATCAGGAAGAATACAGTGACAGTTTATCTAGTTTTAAGCTATATAGAAACAAACAACTAAGGTTATTTTCAGAGTTTTTAGAGTCTTTAGTGCCACTATTGGAATATTTGATTGAGGCCTGTTTAAGATACATTGATTAGGGCATAATATAAGGTGGGATTCTCCAGGATTTCAGGTCTTTGGTATAAGGGAAATTGATGCAGGAGATGACGACCAGAAAGAAGACTGCCCAAGCTCAGGGCCAAAGCCAAACCTTCTTGCAGAGAAGAGCATCTGGAGAGATAGACCCACACAAGATTCTCTTAGAGGAGATGAAGAACTCAGATTTGACATGAAAGAGGACATGAAGGAGATGATGACAGAAATCAAAAAGGATGTTAAAGAAATGAAGAGAGAATTAGAATCTCTGACAGAAAGACTAGAGAACGTTACAAAGGACGTAAGGCACACGAATAAATGCGTGGAAGAGATACAAGAGAGGACGAACGTATTAGAAAAAAGGACAGGAGACCTTGAAGGTACAGTCAAGCAGGTGGTAAGGAGGAATACATTAGCAGAGATTAAGTACCGGGACACATGTATTAAGATCCGAGGTCTGGAAGAGGAGGAAGGAGAGGACCTTTACAACCAAGTTGTCCCAGAATTGGCTAAATTTTTGGATTGTCCAACTGATCAGATGGATGTGGCGGTAGATCGGGTTTTCTAGATCAGTTTGATGACTGCTCGGAAAAGAAAGGTACCAAGAGACATTGTAGTTTATTTAGTAAGAGAGAGAGTGAAAGAGTTGCTAGTACAACGGAGCTACACTAATAAATTAATAATAGAAGATACTGAACTGAAACTCTTTGAAGACGTTCCGTTGGAAGTATTGAAGAAACGGAGAGATTATTCGTGTCTGACATAGGAGCTAAAAAATAAAGGAATTCTATACAGCTGGGGAAGACTCGAGGGAGTGACATTTACATATCATCAAAGACGACATGCAATAAACACGATATAGAAGACTGAAGGCTCAAAGAAGACGAAAAAAGAGGAAATGTGGGAGATATAAGATTGGAAGAAGATGGAGGTGATAAGAAGAAGAAAAAAGAGAAGGTTTAGGATCTTCCCCATCTAAAGATGGAAACAGCTTAAAAACAGCCAACCAACAATCATATCGGAAATTGGATAAACTGGAACAAGAAGACGGAGAACAGGAGGAAGTTGGACAAGAAGAAGTACAAGAAGAAGGGGAGCGAGGAGACAGGCGAAGAGCCTTCTTCAGAATCAGAAATAATAGAGTAAGGTGAGTATATCGGATAGACAGAATTGGGGATGATGAAGGTTAAATTAATTTCTTGGAATATCAGGGGCTTACACTCAATCATAAAAAGGAAAAGAATATTTCAATATTTAGAGAAGCAGAAGGCTGACTTCTATTGCATTCAGGAGACCCATATAATGAGGAAGGGAATGTTTGTATTAAAAAACCCAAAATTAGGAAAAGTATTTGTATTAGGATTTGATAAAAAGAAAAGAGGGGTAGCCCTATATGTCAGTACTAAATACGAGGCGGAAGAGGTGCTGAATGATCCCCAGGGAAGATTCATAGCGGTTGAAGCTAAAATATTAAATATGACAGTTCTAGTCGTTGGTATATATGCTCCATTGGGGAAAAAAAGCGAATTTTTTGAGGATTTCTTCAAAAAAATAAGTAAGCTTGAAACGCAGAAAACCATTATCATGGGAGATTGGAATGGGATTACCAAGCTGGAGATAGATAGAACTGTCACTAAAAAGAAACACAGAAATGAGAAGAAATTACCAAAAAGTTTTAACAACACAATGGAGAACCTAGCCCTGGTAGATGTACAGAGGAGGATATACGGGAATTGGAAAGAGTACACCTATTTTTCCGAGGTGCATCGTACATGGTCCAGAATTGATATGATTTGGTGCTCGAAAACAATTATCACACAAATTAAAATGATGGAAAATTTGCCTATGATCATGCCCCACTGAGTGTGACCATAGAAAGTCGTAAGAGGCAATGTAGATGGAGATTGAAGGATAAATTATTAAGAGATGAAAATATAGTCAAAAATGGTAAGTTGGTCCTCGAGAATTATTTTAAGGAAAATATTAATAAAGGGGTTTCTTTAAACATGGTTTGGGAGGCTAGCAAAGCTGTCATGAGGGATTACTTGATTCATCAAGAGATAATTCTAAGAAAGAAAGATAGGGAGAAAGAAAAAAACTTTGGTTGTAGATATAAAACAATTAGAAGGCGCTTTAAAAGCGTCTCCTAATGATACAAAATTGCTAGATAAACTAAAGATAGTAAGTAAACAATTAGAACTCCTAAATACACATGAAGCAGAAAATAGACTAAAGCTTGCCAAGCAGAAAAATTTTTTCTTAGCTAACAAAACAAATAAATGGCTGGCATACAGGTTATGAAAGGAAAGGGAGAACCAGATGATTTTTCAAGTAGTAGAAAATAACAGGGTAGTTACAAACCAGGAGGAGCTTAAAAAAGTATTTGAAAATTATTATAGGAACCTCTATTCGGACCAGGAGATGAGCGAACAAAAAAGAGAAAAGATGACCCAATATTTAAATGATAAGATACTACCCAAAATTACAGAGGATCAGAGAGCTGAACTGAATTAACCCATTACTAAAGAAGAAGTTATCCATGCTATTCAAAAACAAAAACGAGGGAAGGCCCCCGGACCAGATGGCTTTAATGCATTTTATTACAAGAGCAGTTAATTGGTCCATTATTGGAGGTTATGACTGGTTTAGGGGAAAACATGTGCCCTCCTACTTGGAGGGAAGCAAACATTTCCTTGATCAAGAAAGACGGTAAAGATTCGATGGAAATCAAGAATTATAGGCCGATCTCCTTGCTAAATTTGGATTATAAAATTTTTACAACCATATTAGCCGAAAGGTTAAAAAGGGTCATGGCAGAAATGATACACCCAGATCAGAACGGATTTTTACCAGGAAGAATGTTAAAGTACAACATTAGGACAGTTTTAAACATCGTTGAATATTTCCATAGGCACAATGATAAAAAGATGGCTATCTGTTTTTTAGATGCGGAAAAAGCCTTCGATAGAGTAAATTGGGAATTCGTGTTGCAAGTTGTTAAAACGATAAATCTAGGACTGAGATTCATAAGTTGGATTATGGCTATTTACAAGGAACGGGCAGCTAAAATCATTGTGAATGATGAGGCAACTCGTAGTATCAGGATTACTAGGGGAGTTAGACAAGGCTGCCCTTTAGCACCTTTACTGTTTATTCTCGTGTTGGAAATCTTAAATAATAAAATCAGGGGAGAGCCCCAAATTAAGGGAGTTAAGATTAATAAGGAAGAATAAGGAAGTTTATACTCAGCGCATATGTGAAATAACAAACTTCGGTTTCTTTTCAGGTTATAAAATAAACTTTATTAAAACTAAGATGATTCTTAAAAATATAGACACCCAGGAGGAACGAGAGTTGATAAACAAATCGGGTTTTACGGTTGCAAAAACTGTTAGATATCTAGGGATTAACATTACTAAAAATAGTATTGACTTATTTGATAATAACTATAAAAAGTTATCTCCGAAAATATATCTCTTAAACATCTCTTAAACATGATGAACAACTTGCAAACTGATAAAGGTAAAAAGAAAATAGTCCTTTTTATGATTGCAGTGGCCAGATTATGTTACGCCCAACTATGGAAGGAGTCACAATCCCCTAGAATTGAAGATTGGTTGTGTCGGGGTCTCCGGCCCTGCCGAAGCTGCGGAGGACGCGGCGGAGATGGCGCCCGAGGCCGAGAGCACGCCGGCCTCCTCGCGAGTCGCGGCGGAGGCCTCTCGTGCCGGAGACGGCCAGCCGGCCGGCGGCGAGGGCCCCGTCGCCGCGGAGGGGGCCGCGGAGCAGCCCACCACCGGGGACGGGTGCCCGGCCGTCCCCGCAGGTCTCCCTACCGGGGAAGATGCCGCGGACCTTACCGTTGCGGCGGACAGCCGCCCGGCCGCCGGTTCGAGCCCCGCCGCCGGGGAGGGGGGCGCGGAGCCGCCCGCCACAGACGACGAGCTCCCGGGTGCTGCAGCAGACCACGCCGCCGCGGAGGGACCGTCCGTCGTCGGCACCCAGCGCCCGGACTCCGCCGAGGGTCTGCCCACCGAGGAGGAGGGCATCGGGGCCCCGCCCACGTGGCGGCAGCGGCGGCAGGCCAAGGAGGCCGCCCGGCGCTCCCGGTGGCTGCTGGAGCGCCGGGTGGAGCGCTCACAGCTGGCCGATCAGGCGCAGCTGTGAGGCCGGCTGAGGGCCTGCAGCTGCGGGAGAGCTGCAGGATTGGTCAAGGGCCCTATTTAGGGCCAGAGGAGAGACAAGGCCGGCACGGGGCAACAACCGTCGGATATCCTGCGCCGTCGGTCCGTTCCGTGTCCTACGCCGGTTGAAGCTTCGTCCAGAGGTGTTGCTGGACGACCGTCCCTCCGTTGCCTGGGTGAGGAAACCCTTTCCTTTTGTTTCTCCGTTCGCCTGCTGCAAGGCTTGCTTTTGTTCCACGGACCTCCCGGCCGCCGTTCCTTCGTTGCCTGGGTGAGGAAACCCTTCCCTTTTGTTTCTCCGTTCGCCTGCTGCAAGGCTTGCTTTCGTTCCACAGACCTGCCGGTCGCCGTTCCTTCGTGGCCTGCCGCAAAGACTACCTCGGACCAAGGCCGGCCCCGGCCTGAGGCCTCCCTAGCCTACCCGGCCCCGCCCTGCCGCCGACAGGTTGATCAAATTATATGATATGGCAGAAGCTGATATCATTATGGAATCTTTGGATGGTAAGGGGAAAGAAGAAATCATTGAGAGTTGGAACATCGTTTTTCCAATTTGGATTGGCACATGGGGGAATAAGGTGATATCTTTTATCCGATAAATATGAAATATTATATCTCTTTCTTATAGAAGACTGGACGGGCTAGATTTGGTGCGGAAAATGACAGTAATCGTACTGATGTTTCAGGGTGTGTACAGAGCTAAAGTGAAACTTCGAATGAAGAAAACAACGTCGAAAGTACTTTAGGTTTTTCCTATTAGTTAATAGTTATATTCACTTATATCAGCTATGTATTAGTTGTACTTATTTATGTTACAGATATACGGTACAAATGATAAGGGAGATGTTTTCCCGACATTGTAATTTAACCTGTAGGGCTTAGCTGTCACACTTAGATCTTTTAGAAGGAAGTTACAGATAAATAAGCATATCAGTTTCAGCAATGTTGGGGGGTGGGGGTAAATAAGGGGTTTGAATATTTGGGTTTGTCAGGTTAGTTACATTGTTTTGTTATGTGTAATTATGTATGTTGGAATGTTATTAGTGTTATATACCCATGTTGAGATGTAATTTATGTTATATGTATCTAAAGTATATTTTTAATAAAAAAAATGAAGATTCTTTTGCTCCATGCGCTTACTGTTTTTAACATCTATGTCTAGCACCTCTTACAACAGCCAAAAAATAAGCTATTATTTTATAAAATACATATTATAAAATATATCTCATATATACATATATTTATGCAAAAAATGTGATTATATATTATATATACTTTATATTAAATATTATATATATATATTAAATATTTAAATTATATATAATAATATAAAAACAGGCCAAAAAATCAGCTATTCTTATAACTATTTATACTATCTTTATAATGGTATTTTTTATAATAGTTTTTATAACACTTCAGTTCTTTACAGTTTTACCTACTCAGTGAGACTTAACTTCTGAGTATTCATCTATCTTATTAGATTGTATATAGAGTAAATATTAATTTTTGTGTGGCTGGCATCCAAAAATTATTTCCAATTTATTATTCACACACTATAATGCTACAACATGTCAAGGCAAGGAACTTACTGTTTGTAAGCATTTGTAAATCTTCAACTGAAGGAGGCAATCCCTTCTTCTCATATGGAATAACTGTGTTCAAATACTGAGAAGAAACATCAACTTAGTATTAATACCATCATCAAAAGGAACCACCACTTATTTTTTCCCCCAAAACAAAAGTTACAAATTCATTCAAGCACTATTGATTTCTTTGTATGGCACCCTTTACAAAGTCATGTTATTGTATGACGTGATCATGTACACTTGAATTGTAATGTAGCTGAATGTTCTTATTCTTGAGAGAAGAATGAAGATAGAGATATGTTATTGGGACCATAGCTTAAGTAAAGCCAGGACTGTGGCCACTGCACATGTCCTGAGGGAAGTGCACATGACATGTAAGCATAATGAGAATGTCACTGGTGCAATTAAATATCTTGCATGATGCTGTGGTGTGGATCATCACAAGTGAAAAGTATGCTGTATTTTTTCTGTGATGTGACACCATTAATTTTTGAATGTACTGCAGGGTCTTGCCCCTATTTTTTCTTAATGTAATGCTATCAAAATAACTTGCTATTCAATATGACAAATTGAACTCTGCTTGTAAACATTTTGATGTAAGTTTAAGGACATATAATAATCCATACATGTTTACACAGTCAAGAATTACAGAACAGAAGGGATAGGCAGTTTTTTTTCTGTGTTCTGTGTACTCCTAAATCGGGGAGAAACTGTACATGTCATGATTTTTCCTGTTCTAATTAAATTTTTTAAATGCATTCATTTGCAAGAAAGCCCAAAGATAGAAAGCAAATGTGCGGAAGGCCAACACCTTCAAGAGGAACTGGAAAGGTTGAAACACCTTTCCTATCAATCTTTTTTCAAATGCCCCGCATCCTACAGTGATGTTAACCAGTGCATACATATAGCAAAAAATTACTGAAAAATAAAAGCCAGATTTCAAGTGCATCATTTCATATTAATACTTTAATATTTCATATTTCATTTCATTTTAATACTTGCCTGTTTATCCATTGCTGAGTTCCCAAATGTCTGCCGGATACCAGTCTGTAGAATATTTGATATCCCTTCCATACTGAATCGCTACAGAGATATGAAAAAAATAACACCATAGATCTTAGATAATTGTTGTTTAGATAATGCTCTAATTTTCTAAACTGGGGAGAAGGGACGACTGCACTGACCAGATATTTTGGACTTAAAATTTCAAGAATATCCACCCAACATAGCCAATGATCAGGCATTGTGGGAGCCCTTGTGCCCAACTTATGGCAAGCCACACTTGCCAATTCATGCTTGGCTTGGCATGGTATGGATTGTACTTTTTGTATTGATAATCCAATCATAATCATACATTGTGTCTTACACCACAATTCTATGCATTAATATCCTGCATTGATATGCAAGTCATATGGAGCACAGGGACAGTAATAGTTTTTCAGAATAATTATACAGGGGTTTGTGGGGAGATTTTTGTTTTTTAATGCAAAATAGACTGTGCGAAGTTTATATTATGCTATGCAAGAGATGACAGATAATGGGTGGCAGCATTTCCTTTGGGATAGGCATAGCAATTCAAACAGGGAAACACTATTATTTTTGCAACACACGCACACACATAGTAATAAAGCCATCAGCTGATTCAAGCCATGATAGAGGGATCTACATCAGAATCAACCACAATTCTCAACATTCCGTAATGTTTCACTCACTTTGAGAGGCATTTGGGCTGCCCTTTCTATTCGGCTGCTCTGTAAACTCATCCCCTTTTCTTTTCTCTTTTTCTTCATCATCTCTCTGTGCTCTTTCTGTTTGTTCTGGACTTCAATCAACACGGTGATAAATGAGTTCTTCACCTCCTTTTCAAATTCCAGCTCGTCCCGTCTAGCCAGTTGTTGTACCAGCTCTTCTGAGTAGTCCCGGATAGCTCCTTGTACTTGACTCAGTAGTTCCGAGAGCTCTGAGACTGACATGAGCTCCAAGCCTTTGGAGAATGGGAAGAAATAGACAGCTTACTTTCTTAATTGGATCATATGGACAAAGGAGAGTGGAAGGGTTAAGTAAGACAAGACTGTAACAAAGTGCCCCTGAAATGGATGGACACATGAGCAAAAATTTTCACAAGTGCCATCATTGGGCAGTAAAAATGTTGGCACCAAAGAAAACTCTTTCTTTTTGTTATAACAAAGTCCTGTTCTTTTTGTTATAAAAAAGTCCTGTTAAAATTGTATAAAGCCTGCTGTAAAAAGTTCTATATAGTCTTTTATGGCATCCTCTTATGAAAATTCAGTTCTGCCAACCAGGCCTGCATTTACTGAAAAATATGCAAAGCACCATACACTTAAAAATTTTTAGAGACTAATTCTAGGACTACTGTTTGGATCTTAGATTTACATTTTTGTAAAATTACTTGACTGTTTTACACGAGGGAAGAAAAAAAGGATCTTTGTGCATGAGAGAGCATGAATAAGCCTAAAAGTGCTCACACCATCTGAACTTTTAAGACAGCGCTAAAAACCAATGATTCCTTGATAAGTCAAGCAATCAAAGCAGCTAAATAAAATAATTAATGTTGCTACCAAAAACATTTTGTATTAAAAAGCAATTATCTGGCATCAAATCAAGGCTACAGAAGTTGTTTTGAAATTACAATATTCGAGTCATCTAACTGTGTGTCATGTTTATTAAGTAAAGTAATAAATTTTCTTTGATTTTAGTGTCTGTATCTCTCTGTACATTATTGTAAACGGGCAATTTCTCAATCTAATGAAAAAGTGAGGGCTTCTCTTTTAAGACTGCTTCCCACCTGTTTTTTGGAATGCGTTCATTAAAAAGTTAATATGATTTTTAAAAAAATGCAGCCCAATAAACTGAAGGCTCCATTTTAGTCCACTAAGGGCTTTCAAAATGTTAAGATTGCAACCATATAGAAGTTAAAGCACTCTAGTTTTATGTTGATTGAATGAGAAGACTTTGGGAAGAAAATACTGATTAAACAAAAAATTCTCAAACTTGCCGGAAATACCTTCAAATACTATTCAGACCAAAAAATGCTTTCATAACCTTTTGAAATACAGTATGAATTTTATTGCATCCTATATTGCATCCTAAATAGGCTTAATGCTCCTGTGACAGTATCTTGAAAAGAATACAATGTATGATTATTTTCAACCTGAATTGGTATGAGGAAAGTGTTAAATGTTTGGGTTACATACATATTTACTTTATATTATTTCTCACCGAGGTCCTCTTCTAAGAACCTCCATGGAATTTCCTCCAGCAATTAAGTATAACGATGAGTGGCATGTATGGGGTTTTTTTTAATAACCCTCTATTTTTTTTTCTAAAGCTCTTTAAACTGTCAAGGAACCAGGGCATCTGGAGAAACCTGGTAACATTTTTCCAAATTCTACAGCGAAGAAACGAAACGAAGAAAAAATCTGCTCCATTCACATCAATCAAGGTGGTTTCTAAAAACATGTTGTTTCTAATGATGTCCTTTCTTTTTCTCATGCCAGAGAAAATTTAATCAGCGTAACTGATCTTCCACTGATGATGCAAGCCTGTCTGGATAGGATAGGCATGCAAAGGAACATGCCTCCAGCAATCAAACCAGAAGTCACTCCATTGTTCTATTAAATTGAAAGAAAAGAAATCAAGAAGCCATTCCGTAGGCTAAATAGTTAAGGTTATATTGGACTGGTTCATTTTAGGCAGGAGATAGAGAAAATAGAGGAAATACGGAGATGACACACAGGAAATAGTGCTTTTTATACAGAAAACAGAAGGCTCACAACTTCTCCCTTAAATATTGGTGGAAGGGTCATGTCCATGGCCACTGATGGAGAGCATTGTTACAATGAAAGTTCTCTTCCACACACAATTAATCTGACATCGTAAACTACAGAAAAGTGGCAATAACTTTCCTCTGACTCCACAGCTCTTCTGAGCAACAGCTACACTCCATTCCTCCCTTCTCTTCAGCACCGCACCTTCATAGGACCAATTGTTGTTCAAGCTTTGTGACAAAGCCTGCATCTCTTGTAGAAGGACTGAATCAGCCTGATTGCTGGTTTCTCCACCATCATCTTCTTCCAATATCTCTTCTTCCTCTTCTGGGTCTGGGGAATTTTGCATCATCTCTTCAATTTCTTCAATCACCTGCGAAAGGAATAATACATGTAGTTTTATTACTACTGGCCAGTATTCAGTATCAGCTACTTACGTATACTCAAGTTATTCAAGTTTACTTAAATATGTTAGTTAATTAAGTCACTACCCCTAGTTGAGTAGAATGGGCTTCCCTCTCACAACATAGCTTTGTAAAGTTAGTTAGTTAAAGTTAGCTAAGATCAATCATGATTGACAGGAAACAATCAGTTCAAGAGAAAACTATCAGCAATAATGCTTTAAAGGACTATAGCACTACAGTACATGACTGAGTATCTGCTCCCAAAAATTTATAATATAGTCTGTATATTATATATAGTCTGTATAATCTATTCTGGGAAAGGATGAAAGGAGTGATGAACATGATTTTGAGGAAGACATGGAACATAATGAAGAATTGATTTTGTAATTATTTGCAAGAGATGCATTCAGAAGAAAGACAAAAAAAATTGTAGTAAAAAAAGGTTGGATGAAGAATTTATTTCTGCTGGATGCTCAAAGAAACATTATCATCAGTTGATTTTCACAGATCAAAAATGAAGAGAAAACAATAACCAAAACTAACAAGAAAAAAGAAACAAAACGTAATCAGAAATCTAACAATATGCCCAAACCATGAACATAGAGCACATTTACATTATTAATAGACTGGGAGAAAACATGGCGGATGCTGCTTTTAGAGCTCCAGAGTTTTACTTTTTAATAAGGTTTCTATCAGTTTTACTATAAACTCAAACTGCCTTGTTGCTAAATTTTGTTTAAGGTTTAAAATGTTGCTATAGCCCTATTTTATTTCTTAGCCTCTCTTTTGCCCTGAGCATTTCTAACTTTTAATCTCAGCTTGCAATATGAAGCTATGGAAAACAGAAGACAGAAAACAGAAATAGACTCTCTTTTTGCAAATAGGCAAATGCCTTCTGCCCAACAGACTGATTTAGAATTAAACAACAGATATGTGAATTTGGAATCTTTGCAGGGTGAAGCACTTACGTTAGATAACAATTACATAGAGAATGTGGGAGTCTTGGTTTTTCCTTCTAGTAATGGTGGTTGCTCTGAGGGAACACAATCCAAATGTCCTTGGAAGAAACTTTTGGCAAGAGAGGCATTTCTAATCTCTAAGACTTTTTCAATTGTTGCTGACTAGTTGTATTTCTATCATCAATAGAACAGAGCCACTAACAGAACAAATTTATAAGGAGGAGGTTTCTACTCATTTTAATAATAGGACTGCCTTTCAGGCTGCTTCACCATTTATCCTAATCCCATTGAATATCCCTCAGCTTTGACATTACAAGGATCTCAAGTGATGATTGCAGTCGCGAATAACCCTATAAATAAAGGCAAGTGGTCAAATTTTTATAATATCAAGGTTTCTAAATAAATTGTTGAGGTGTGAGCCCAGAAATTTCTTCCCATCAAAACTTGCTGTGTTCAAGAATTCTAGCTAAATGCAACACATGTTGACAAAAACTCATCTGCTTCATTGTGTAGAAAAGATTCCAAGCTCACGAATCTCTTCCTTTGGTCTTCTCCTCAAAAAGTTTGGTTTACTGGGCTATTCTTTTCCCAAACCATTTAACCAAACTTTTGAGCCAAACATTGAGCCAACCATTTGACCCACTGCCCTGCCCCTAAATTGGTGGTAAAATAGAAATTGAGAAGACCAATGGTCAATAAAGATACTTCTTTTAGCCTATTGAAAAGGAGGAAAGAGCAAACATAGCTATAGCTATAGCCCTAAGAAAATATACCAATGGAAAAACCTCTTCCAGAAAGCAAAAAGGCACGTGAGCAATATAGGCAAGGAAAAGTAGAAAACATCTCAAACTGAAAAACTACAAAAATCAAAGGGGATACATACTATACCAAGACAAACAGCAACAGCAGAGCAGATAAGCTCACTGAAGAAACCCTGCTCTTCTAGAGGCTTCAGAGCTGCTGCACCTAGCATTTTCAGCTGGAGGTCCTCCCCATCTCTCTAAAACACGATTCACCCTGTAAAGACTGAAGCTGTCAGTCCTGTCTAGATACTAAAATTCTAGACTTCAGAAAAATTATTTCAATACTCAAAAATTTCTTGCTATCAAAACTTGCTCTGTTCAAGAATTCTAGGCAAACGCAACCAAAACTCATCTGCTTCATTGTGTACAGAAGATTCCAAGCTCACGAATGACTTCCTTTGGTCTTCTCGTCAAATAGTTTGGTTTACTGGGCTATCCTTTTCCCGAACTGTTTAACCAAAGTTTTGAGCCAAATATTGAGCCAACAATTTCACCCACTGCCCTGCCCCTAAATTGGTGGTAAAATAGAAATTGAGAAGACCAATGGTCAATAAAGATACTTCATTTTGTCTATGGAAAAGGAGGAAAGAGCAAACATAGCTATAGCCCTAAGGACAATATACCAAAGGAAAAACCTCCTCCAGAAAGTCAAAATGCACGTGAGCAATATAGGCAAGGAAAAGTAGAAAACATCTCAAGCTGGAAAACTACAAAAATCAAACAGGATACATACTATACCAGGACAAACAGCAACAGCAGAGCAGATAAGCTCATTGAAGAAACCCTGCTCTTCTAGAAGCTTCAGAGCTGGTGCACCTAGCATTTTCAGCTGAAGGTCCTCTCTATCTCAATAAGACACAATTAACCCTATAAGGACAAGCTGTCAGTCCTGTCTAGATTATAAAATGCTAGACTTCAGAAAAATTATTTCATTACTCAAAAATTTCTTGCCATCAAAACTTGCTCTGTTCAAGAAAGCTAGCCAAACGCAACACATGTTGACCAAAACTCATCTGCTTCATTGTGTACAGAAGATTCTAAGCTCACGAATGACTTCCTTTGGTCTTCTCATCAAAAAGTTTGGTTTACTGGGCTATTCTTTTCCCGAACCGTTTAACCAAACTTTTGAGCCAAATATTGAGCCAACCATTTGGCCCACTGCCCTGCCCCTAAATTGGTGGTAATTCGTCTCACACCCACCACGTGACCACAAGTGGCGGTGGGGGGACACCTTTGCTGCCCTCCTACAAAGAAGGGACCAGGCAATCACTGTAATGAGAAGGGGGCAGGGTTTGCAGACCCATTTTAGGGCGGTGCCGCTCCTGGGTTTGCCCCCGCTCATTCTTTTCCTCATTTTCCTTTCAGGCTTTGTTGCTTCGTTTCACCTTCTCTGGTGTTCTTGGCCGGGGCTTTGGGGTGGGGTGTGAGAGTCTTGGTTCCCCCTCCCCTTTCCCCCTCCCTCTGGCTCTCCTTTTGTCCTGTTGCTTCACTACCTCATTTCTCCTTCTCCACACTTGTTTGCTAGCAGAGGGGCTTCAGATAGAGGTAAAGGAATCTAGGTTTTCTTCCTCCCTATCACTCTTTCCTCTCTTTAGAGTCAGACTGAAGATTTAAGTTCTTGATTCGTTCCACCTTCCCCATTTCTGATATTGGGGGGTGGGGTTTTTAGGGAGGAGCGTGAGACTTTTGGTTCCCCCCTCCCTTTTCCCTTCCATCGAGTTACTGAAGACTTGGGTCTTCAAGCTCTCAAGCAGTCAAGGTGGCTCAGTGGAAAGATTTTGGAACAAAGAACGAATGTACTGTGGTGATCCCAGCCTTGGGCTCTCCCTCCCGCTTTCGTTTGGTGAGGTTTCCTGTTACAGCCAACTTGGTCTGAAAGGGTTAAATTGAAGAAGCTATTGCTAAAGTAGAAAAATAAAAAAAAATAAGGTGAGCAGATGTGTCCTTTATCTTATCAGGAGGCTTAGCTGTGCCAAATTTAGGGAGTTTTGATGCTGGTGAAACTCATTTAAAAATACTCCCTTGGTACCAAAATTTTTCCCTTTTTTGAAAGCTGTAACCTGTTGTAACCTAGCTCTGTGTAACCTGTAAACATTTCATATATGGTCATATGTAATAATTTCCTGTAACCTGTTTACAAGAGAGTAAAAAAGGGGAGAGCTAATACCTGGTGGGGTTTTCTCAGATTTTGGGAAAATTCATTCCACTGAGATCCCTGCAGAAAAATAAATCTTTTTCTTGCTTTCTAATTTGGGGGTTTCTCAATTCTTGGTGAGCTACTTCATTTGTGGGGGCTCGTCCGGGATTTGAGGGCTTTTTGCCCATTTTGGCGGACCCAGGGCTTTGGGGGCCTTTTTCCCTTTTCCCAACACGACCCGGGGCACCCCTGACTTATTTTTGTCGGAAGGATCAACTCAGAGTGAGGAGGTGGCTCTGGTGGCAGCGCTCCCACCAAGGGACTCGAAGGCAGAGCAGAAAGCAGAACCCTCCCACAACTTTTGGTGAGTGCCCTCCCTGCAACCTCAGGGAGAAGGTTCCTGATCAACCCCTTAGTCTTGCCTTAATCCCCCCATTGCTGTGGGTAAACCGCGAGGCTTTTGGAGGTGGAAAAGGAGGTGGGAGGTAGTTTGTTGGCGTGAATGTGGTGTGAAAGGGGGGGGTGAAAGGGTTTCGCAGTTCCCATAGCATCCGTTAGAGCCCGGGGTGCATGGGTCAGCACAGAGGGGTGGTGTCTTTGTGTTCCACGTGAACCCCCTACTCACGCCCCAAATCCCTTTCTCCTAGTGTTTTTGCCACGTTGGGAGGAAATGGGTGAGGGGCAGAGCTGGCAGACCCCTTTGGGTTGTATGTTAAAGAATTTCAAAAAAGGATTCAGGGGGGACTATGGGGACCCTCCGATGATGCCGGGGCCCTTTACGGAATTTGTGTGAGGTGGAGTGGCCTTCTTTCAAGGGTGGGGTGGCCTCCGGAAGGGAGGGGGGAAACCCGCTAAAATCAGGGCAATGTTTCAGTAGTGGTGGGCGAGCCGGGCCATCCTGATCAGTTTTCCATACATAGATTCATGGGACACAGTGGTTTCCCCTTGGTTGCGGAAATGTCGGGGCCCAAATTTGTAAAGCCATCGTAGTGAGGCAGGACAGGGCCAGACGAAAAACTTGGAAAAGGACAGATTTTGCCAGATTCAGCTCCAGAAGAGCCCACTGCCCCCACTCCACCGTACATGGCAGCACGGCCAGCCCCACCACCACTGGCCTTGGTGGCACCACAGCCTGCTCTGCTCCCCCCCAGCACCTCCGACAGCCTCACCAAAAGGGGGGAAACCGCGGCCGGGGGACCGGCAATTTGGGCCCGGTTGCCTATGAGGAGGTTATGACAGGGGAGTTGCCAGGTTCCAGTTTGGCTGTCCAGAACAAGAGGGACACTCGGGCCCCAAAACCCGAACAGACTGGACCAAAAGATAAACCCAAAAAAAGTAAAACATTTCCAAGAGTAAACAGACGAAACACCAGAAGGAAGTAGAAGAAGCAGATGATTCGAATGGGGAAAGTGGAGATGCGATCACGCCATTGCAACAAGTCAGTCAATTGTTGGCAGATCCCACCCAAGAGGAAGGTTACCAGCGAGTCCAGAGTTATCAATATACTCCCTTCACCAAGTCTGACCTTCTTAATTGGAAGACCCATTATGCTACTTACACAGATAAGCCACAAAAAGTAATAGAACTTTGCTCCAGTTTTTGGGCCTACATACCCCCAAAATTGGCAAGATTGTCAGCAGTTGCTCCTGACTTTTTTCACCACTGAAGAGCGGGGGAGTACCCAACATGCAGAATGGTTTCCAAAACCCAGGGCACCTCCTGGAGAGGCAAACCCTGAGCGGCAGGGTTCCCTTGGCAGACCCGGGATGGGCCCCCGAACCATCCAGAGCAAAATGACTATGCTCACTGATTATCAAGCTCTACTAGTGGAAGCTATGAGAGAAAGGAATGAAGAGACCTGTTAATATGTCCAAGGTATCAGAGATACTTGGGGACCCACCGAACCCCCAGGGGCATATTTAGAAAGATTACTTGATGCTTAAAAGACAGTATACTCCTGTGAACCCAGACGACCCAGATGGTGAATCGGGCCCTTTTTGTGACCCAAAGTTCATAGAATCACAGAATCATAGAAATGTAGAGTTGGAAGAGACCACAAGGGCCACCCAGTTCCAACCCCTGCCATGCAGGAAAACCCTCAAAGCACTCCCGACAAGTGGCCATCCAGCCTCCGCTTCAAAACCTCCAACGAAGGAGACTCCGCCACACTCCGTGGCAGCACATTCCACTGCCGGACAGCCCTGACCATCGGGAAAATTTTAAAATTTAAACTTACCCTCCAAAAGGAAGAAACTCCAGAAACAGGAGGGTTTTCCAGGTATAAATTTTGAGCCAATTGCTGGAAATTGCCCAAAAACAGTATATGTGAATAGAGATAAAGAGGAAAAAGGGGAAAAAAGGGAAGACGGATGCATAAGAAAGCAGAATGATTGGCCGCAGCCTTGGCGGCAAAGGAAGGGGAAAATTGGAAAAGGAAGTGGACCTCCACTGAGCGCAATGAGTGTGCTCTCTGCCGACAGGTTGGGCTTTGGAAGAATGAATGCCCTAAAAAGGAGACGGATAGCAAATAGAGGAAGGGAATGACCGAGGAAGAGGAAGAGGAGCAAATGGGAGGAAGAGGAAGAGTATGCACGGAAGATATAAGCAAGAGATGGATGAAGGGTTCGAGGGACTTCATTGGACTGGCTGAAATGAAACATCACGATTAAGGGACCAGGCCCCCTTTGTCTCCCCCCCAGGGAGCCTATGGTCACAGCACAAAGGGGGCCGGCCATCCCTATAAAAAAGGGAGCCACCCATTCAGTACTAAATTCTGCAATAGCCCCAAAAACTGAGAATGCTATAAGAATTGTGGGGGCCACGGGGAAATTGGAAAAACCCCCTTTTTTAAAAAAAAAGGATTGTGGATCTAGGGAAACATCAAGTCACTCACCAGTTTTTGTATTTGCCAAATTGCCCTGTGCCCTTATGGGGTCAAGATTTTTGGCTAAATTGAGAGCTCAGATTTCTATTGAAGAAGATGGGATGATGGAAATAAATTTCAGAGGCCCAAAAAGGGTTTTTAAGTGACTTACCCAATGGAGGAAGAGTGGCAAAGGGATCCCAGATCATGGTTTGTCAAGAGCAACCCACTACATTTAACCCCACGCATGTGGGCTGAAGACAACCCACCTGGGTTACCCCGGGTTTCCCATGGCCCCCATAGTGGTAAAATTTTAAACCAAACGCTGTGCCCATTCGTGTAAGGCAGTATGTTTTTTGCCCAGAGAAGCCCTGAAAGGGATCCAGAAGCATTTGGAACAACTGAAAAAATACAATATAATTCGGGAATGCCGCTCCCCCGGGAATACCCCCATTACTCCCAGTGTTGAAACCCGGGAAAAAGGGGAATTCGTCCAGTTCAAGATTTAACGATGGTAAATGAAGCTACAGTAACCCTACACCCAGTGGTACCAAACCCATATGTTCTATGGGACTAGTTCCACCTGCAGCTACTCATTTCATGTTCTGGATCTCAAGGATGCCTTCTTCTGTTTTGAGTGGCCCCTCAAACCAGGAAATATTTGCCTTCCGGGTGGGGGGCAGCATTACAGGCCAGAAGACCCGGGTTTACGGGGAAGTGGCTTGCCTCAGGGGTGGAAAAACCCTCGCCAACGATTTTCGGGACATTTAAATTGGACCAGAAGATTCCAATCTGAAACCCGAAAACGAGTTTTGCTACAATATGTAGATGATCTACTGTTGGCAGCTACCAATGAGGAAGAGTATAAAGAGGCCACAATGGGGTTGCCCAGCTTTTGTGGGAAGTTTCCAAGAAGAAGGCCCAGTTGTGCCAAAAACAGAATGCGATATCTGGGATTCCAAGTGACTCAAGGGAAACAGTCTGGGCCGAGGAAGGAAGGAGGCTGTGTGTGCTCTGCCTGACCCCCGGGAATCGGAAGATGGTGCGAGAATTCTTGGGTCCCCCTTTGGGTTTTGCAGAATCTGGATTCCTAATTTTGCAGTAATGAGCAAACCATTATATGAAGCTACCAACGGTCCGGAGAAGTCTGAATTTGTGTGGGGAAAAGAACAGAAGAACGCTTGGG
Source organism: Iguana delicatissima (assembly GCA_948472985.1). Lineage (NCBI taxonomy): Eukaryota > Metazoa > Chordata > Lepidosauria > Squamata > Iguanidae > Iguana > Iguana delicatissima. The sequence goes on along the minus strand of CAOKZL010003683.1, from coordinate 48,043 downwards.
AGCAGTTAAAGAAGGCACTGAGGGGAAGCTCCGGCGCTGGGCCTCCCCAATGTAACAAAAATTTTCACCTTATATGTTGATGAGAAAGAATGGAATAGCAGTGGGAGTGCTGACACAGATGTTGGGATCCTGGCATCGCCCAATAGCATATCTCTCTAACCAATTAGATCCAGTCACTAGAGGATGGCCTGGGTGCCTCAGAGCTATAGCAGCAACAGCCTTGTTGGTAAAAGAAACGGGTAAACTAACCTTAGGCCAGAACTTGATGGTAAAGGTTCCACATTCTGTATTGGCCCTCATGGAGTACAAAGGCAATTATTGGTTCACGAATAGCCGAATGTCTAAGTATCAGGGAATGTTATATGAAAACCCTAGAGTGAAGTTGGAACTGTGCACCACCTTGAACCCTGCAACATTGTTCCCCGGGTGGCCAAATATCATCACGATTGCCTTCAAACCATGGGTAAGTGTACTCAAGCAGACCAGACTTCGGGATACCCCCTGGTCCCATCCTGATGTCTCTTATTATACAGATGGAAGCAGCTTTGTGCGAGAAGGGAAGCGGAAGGCCGGCTATGCAGTGGTCACGGCAGATAAAATAAAAAGAAGCCAAAGCGCTACCTGTTGGCACTTGGCCCCGAAGGCGGAACTTATTGCTTTGATCAGAGCTTTGGAGCTGGGCCGGAAAAAACTTTCTGTAAACATATACACAGATTCAAAGTTTCCTTTACTACCCTACTCCCCATGGAGCACTGTACAAAGAAAAAGGACTGATAGTTCCTTGGGACAAAAGATAAATATGGAAAAGAAATAGAGCATCTATGAGAAGCAGTGTGGGCCCCTAGTTTAAAATTGCGGTGATGCACTGTAAAGGACACCAGGAGGACAAGATCCAGTGGTTCGAGGAAACCGGAAAGCCCGATGCTCTGCAAAAGAGGTCGCCGAGAGCGAACTAGAGAGTGGGAAAGAAAACCTGCCCCAAAACTTGGTAACACCACTTTTCCAAATATCCTTGAGTAACCAGACTCCTAGATACACCCAGCAGGAGAACGAGAGGGCTAAAAAGGGCCTGAAAGCTATAAGCGACAAAGACGGTTACCAGACAGTACATACCCCAAACTATGGGATGGCCAGTCGTTCAGAAGGCACATGAAGCCACGCATCTGGGAAAGACAGCGTTGGCCCAGTTGTTAGCAAAGGATGTGTCTATAGATGGAATGAGTCAGTACACCATGCTGGCATCTTCACGGTGTCAAATCTGTGCTCAGAACAACCCGCGCCAAGGGCCAAGATTGGAAGGGGGAACCCAACATAGGGTTACTCCTTTTTAGTCCCTTTGTGGTGGACTTAGGATGCCATGGTCGGGACAATATCAGTACATGTTGGTAATGGTATGCACACACACTGGGTGGGTTGAAGCATATCCTACTAGAACCGAGAAGGCGAAAGAATTATACGAGCCTTGCTCCGAGACATCGTACCCAGATACAGGTTATCCCTTCACATCGGATCCCATAATGGCCCAGCCTTTATGCATGGAGTAGTTAAGAGTTTTGCAGAGGTCTTAGAAATTACTTGGAAATACATTGCGCATATAGACCCCAAAGTTCTTTGGGGAAAGGGGGAGAGGATGAACAGAACATTGAAGACTAGCTTGAAAAATTGTGTCAAGAAACTAAGCTCAAATGGTTGGATGTGCTCCCAATAGCACTTTTTTAGAATAAGATGCACCCCTCATCGGACGACTGAGCTGACTCCATTTGAAATGCTATACGGAAGACCCCCCGGGCCCTCTTAAAGGGATTAGGGGGGGATATTCGAGAACTGGGGAATTTTAAACCCCCCAAGAAGAAGTGCAGGCATTAGGGAAAGCTCTAGAGAAGCTTAACGCCCATGCTTTAGAATTAGACGAGTTCCTTTCCTCACAAAGGCCCATTCCTTCCAACCTGGGGATGAGGTGTGGGTTAAAGACTGGAAAGGAGAGCCCCCCATCCCCGGGGTGGAGGGGGGCCCTACCAGGTGCTGTTGACCCCCACTGCAGTAAAAGTGGCAAGGCCTTGGATACACCAGGGTAAAAAAAGCATTTACTGATTGGGCTGTAATTTCATCACAAGAAAACCCTCTGAAACTGAGATTATCCAGACGAAAAGAGGGGGGAAAGAAATTTTTACTAGACTCTGCTGTGGTCATACCAGGGAACTGACCATTCTATGCACAATCAGGATTTTTCAACAGGTAAAAGAAGACTCTAGGCTAGCCCCCTGCTGCCACCCGCTGGACGCTGGTAGCTCTAGAGGTTAGATGAGTTCCTTTCCTCACAAAGGCCCAATTTCCCTTTCCCAAACCCGGGTCAGAGCTAGCAACTTCAAGGGGGAAAAGGGACTGAGCCCTACTATAGTCACTCTGGAGGCTGACTATTCTACGCACGGCCAGATCCCCTACGGCAGATGAGGAATAGAAGCAATGAATATTAGTGATCTAGTAACAATAGTGTGGTTTTTTCTTTTGGGATTTTTGGGATTCTTGTATATGTACAGAAGGAATTTGTGTGGAATAATAGATTTTGGGGCCCTGAGTGGCTCCGAAAATGAAGTGGATAATAAAAATTGGGATGTGGAGCGTGATGGGTGGAGTAATTGAGGCTAACTGGTTGAAACAGCATGCTGCACACATGTTCCAACAACAAAACCAAATGGCCTTTTTAAACTTGAACATCCACAGACTGTAGCAGATTTCGGTTTTATGCCCTCCCTTATTAGTGAACCAGGAGTGGTTGTAGGAGCCCTACAGTCAGCATTGAAACGGAATCCCAATATGTTCGCCAAAGTTGATAGTGGGGTTTTAAAAAAGACTGAAATTTACGGTTTAAGTTTTATACTTATTCCCCTGGAATGTGTTTTTGCTGTCACCATAGTGGATCTTAATTTTTAAGTGGAAAGGATATATAAAATACTCTTTTATTTTATGGTAATTTGGGAAATTATTCAGCATGTAATGACAGATTCTATTTGTATAGCTCATATAATAATTCCTATCAACCTAAGGGGGACTTAAATGAAACCAACTTTGGAGATTTCCCCCGGGAAAATCCTATGTTCACTCCTAATTATACAGGGTCAGGTAGCATATGCTTCTGGGTTGATGGCTAGAGATCCGAATCTATGGTTCTACTTCAATGGGTGGGCCACCAATTACCCCCCCGCGGACTTACCAGTGTGTAGGAATAGGATATATGACCATACCTGTCCAAGTTTTCCTACCAGGACAGACAAAAAGGGTTGGAGGGGGGCACTAGGGGGGACCCCTGGGAAGTCAATGTGAGGATCTGGTCATCATGAGGCCACAGTTGTCTGAGAGTGAGGGTAATAGAATAGGAGGAGGACTAATCACAGGGGTCCTCACTTTGGGATCCTATCCAGGAATTGTGGCTCAAAAAAACGTAGGAGCATAATAGGATTGACTTGTAGATTGGGGGAAAATTTAAATGCAACTGGAAAATTGGTACAAGCCCTCCAACAAGAAATTGAAGAGTTAAATCAGTTATTGTTTTCAACATCGGATGGCCTTGGATTACTTATTAGCCAGAAAAGGGGGGGCTTTGTACCATAGTCAAAGAGGGTGTAAGGGGTTCTTCCATGATCTGAACAAGACTATAAGGAATTTTAAATACAGCAGTTACAAGGGTTAATACAAAATAATGACAGCAGCATTAGCAACCCTTGGGGTTGGGTTTTCCTGGGGTCCCCGATCTTAGTTGGTTAAAAACCTTTTTCTTTGGTATTGTACTTTTAATTTTTAGTAGGGTTCTTTAAAAATGGTATGTATTTCTTGTGCTATGAAATGTATACATGCCTCTCTCTCCCAACTATGGAGGGGAAGGCGGCTCTTTTGTGTTTTGGCTCAAAAGCAACTTTTTAAATAATGTATGCTCAAATTGCTATGGGAAATTTTGGGATAAAGGGGGGAATGAAAGGGTTAAATTGAAGAAGCTATTGCTAAAAAGTAAAAAAAAATGGGGAAACAGAAGGTTCCCCTTTTTTTATCAGGGGGCTTAAAGGGATGTGCTTAGCTGTGCCGGGAACCTAGGGAGTTTTGATGCTGGTGAAACTCAGTGAAAATACTCCCTTTATCCCCAAAAATATATTTTTGAAAGCTGTAACCTGTTGTAACCTAGGTCTGTGTAACCTGTAAACAATTCATATATGGTCATATGTAATAATTTCCTGTAACCTGTTTACAAGAGGGTATAAAAAAGGGGAGCTAATACCTGGATCGGGGTTCTCAAAACTTTTGGGAAAATTTATTCCACTGAGATCCCTGCAGTAAAATAAATCTTTTTTTTTGCTTCCTAATCTGGTGGTCTCAATTCTTGGCGAGCTCTTTTTAGTAACGTGTTAGCGGGGGGGGGGGGGCTCGTTTTTGCTTTGTTCCACCTTCCCATTTCTGGTGTTGGGGGCGGGGCTTTGGGGAAGGTGAGACTTTTTGGGTTCCCCCCCCCTTTTTTCCCTTTTCCCTCAAATTTCTGAAGACTTTGGTCTTCAAACCTTAAGCAGTCAAAGTGGCTCAGTGGAGAAATTTCGAACAAAGAGCGAATGTATTGGGGGGATCCCAACCTTGGCCTCTCCCTCCCCCTTTGGGTTTTGGGGGCGTTTCTAGTTACAGCCAACTTGGTCAAGCATGTGTTGGCAAGGGGGTTTTTCCCCGTTTTTCTGTTCTATTATTTTTGGGGTTTTTTTTTTTATTTTATTTTATTTTTTTTTTTTTCTTTCCCCTTTTCCTTTTTCCTTCTTTTGTTTTTTTCAGTTACTTGCCCATGTGGTTTAAGAATATTTTGGAAGACAACAAGCAATACATAAATGTTCAAATAATCCCTATGGTAAAATAAAATGCTGGAATACTTGGAGAAATTAATTAACATGAATTAATTAAATGAAGGGAAGACAGTATGCATGCACGGGCACACACACACACGTGACGAACAAATAAATAGGTAAAGTAAGACCCTAGGCCTAAGGGATACAGGTGAAGAGCGGCTGGCATCAAAATACTGGCAGTCTGAAGCATAATTAAGTTCTAATTTACGCTGACAAACTGGCTTAGGGGCAGCAAGGATGCCTGCCAAGCAGAAGGTTACCAGTTCAAGCCTTACCACCCCTATTTAGGTAAGCCTTTTTCTGGTTTAACTGAACCTGTTTAACTGTCTTGGGCCCAGTGCTGTTCGATATTTTTATCAACGACTTGGATGAAGTCGCACTGAGCGGAATATTAGAAGACCTCCTCGTCATCGGGAGCATCCCAAAATAGAGGGCATGCTCATCAAATTCGCAGATGACACCAAATTGGGAGGGGTTGCTAATACGCCAGAGGACAGGATCAAAATTCAAAATGACCTGGATAGATTGGAGAACTGGGCCAAGGCTAACAAAATGAAATTCAACAGAGAGAAGTGTAAGGTCCTACACTTAGGTAGAAAAAATGGAATACAGAAATATAGGATGGGGGACAAGTGGCTGGATAGCAGTACATGTGAAAGGGATCTAGGAGTCTTCCTAGACCACAAGCTGAACATGAGTCAGCAGTGTGATGCGGCAGCCAAGAAAGCCAATGCAATAGGAGTATCAATAGGAGTATGGTGTCTAGATCGAGGGAGGTACTGATACCACTCTACTCTGCTTTGGTTAGACCTCATCTTGAATACTGTGTCCAGTTCTGGGCACCCCAATTCAAGAAGGACGTGGTCAAGCTGGAGCAAGTCCAGAGAAGGGTGACCAAAATGGTGAGAGGCCTGGAAGACATGCCCTATGAGGATAAACTTAGAGAGCTGGGTATGTTTAATCTGCAGAAGAGAAGGTTAAGAGGGGACATGATAGCTATGTTTAAATATTTGAAGGGATGCCATGTAGAGGAAGGAGAGGGCTTGTTTTCTGCTGCTCCAGAGACCAGGACAAGGAGCAATGGATTCAAGCCATCTAAAGGCTTTCTGAAAGGAAGCCAAATAAAGATTTTTTGAGTACCTCTAGGTGACTATAGTTGAAATAGCACCAGTTATTGAGACTACTTCAAAGAACAGTAGCAGTGGCATCATTAGCAGTGCACCAAGTAGAACGTAAGGCACATTATTTAACCACATAGCCTCATGGACATCTTAATTATTGTTGGGGTACTCAGGAATTCCAGTTTAAATTTGTAGTTTAGAAAGGAAGGTTAGGAAATACATTTATTGATGTGAAAACAGCTCTGTATTGGCTCAACACGGGAGCATGCTATGTGCTATGTATAATCCCTGATGATGCTGCACTGTTGGAGAGATGGTAAGTTTCCCACCACCACCTTGGTGTGGTATATTCTGCCCTATTTGCATCAGCTCGGATTAAGAAGCAGGTTTAAAGCTAATCAGCATTTCAATAGACAAAACTGGAGGAAATGGATGCTTCTAGATAATATTTGTCATCACCCAAACTAATGTTTAAGGCTGTCATTCAGGGACAATCAGTTTCTGAATTGGGATTTCAGATTAAATGGGCAAGAATACTACAGGTGAGAATGCAGGACAGAGGGAAGGAGCACGTACTATCAAATCTTGACAGCTTATATCCATAGAAGGCCAATGCAATATTGAGAAGCATTTTAAAGTATAGGCACAGTGCACAAGGAAATACCTTGATTCCACTTTTACCGCCATACTTCTAGTCTTTAGACTCCTGGGTGTTTAGTTTGGTGTGGTAATTAGAATTCTTTCTCCCACCCAAAAAGAAAAGAAAACAAAAGAAAAGAAAAGAAAACAATAAAAGTTCAGGATCTCAGGTCAAGGATGGCTTATTTCATGGGTAGGCGCTAGGCTACCCTTAAGGAATTTCAGGAGCTCATGGGCACCCGAATTTTGCCTGCCGGGTGGTGGCACCTGGCAGGGTGTTCCTTCGGAGCCTGTGCGACCCATGAAGGGCATCACCAAGCCGCATCACAGAATTAGGTTTACCAGAGGGATTAAATTGGATTTAGGGGTGGGGCAAGAGTTCCTGGCTGACTTCAGTGGAAATCAAGGTCAGGGATGCGCTGAAAAAAATCAGAGATGGCCTGAGAGTTGGGCAGAGGCAGGCCTCACAGTTGGCACGTGGGTAGCAAAGGCCTCAGTCCACTTTTGGCGTGACAACTTAGCCACGGTCAGACTGTTTAGCTATCTCTCCTCTAGGTCGCAGCACGTCATGCGCTTGGTGCGGGCTTCCATGCTTCAATGTTTCTGTTTTAACATAGTCTTCACAGCTGTACACATTGCTGGTGTGGATAATTCCCTGGCTGATTTTCTCTCTCGCATGTAGATGGAACGTTTCAGAGAGCTGGCACCAGATGCTGCCATCCTCCCAGAACCGATGCCCTTCGATCTATGGAAGCTTGGTGGAGTGATGTAGCACAGATCATCGGTGGGTCAATTGCGCCTAGCACCAGAAAGAGCTACAATAAGGCCTCTAGGGATTTCACTGGCTTTTGGAAATCTAAAGGGTTACAGGTCACATGGCCACTCCCGGTGGACCGCATTTGCAGTTCTGCTTGTCCCTTAAGGAAGCAAGCCTCTCCCCTCAATCCAGTAGATCCCACACGTCTGCCTCAGCCTTTTGGTTCAAGGCACGAGGCTTCCATGATCCCACCAGCGATTTTAGTATACGCAAATTCATCGAAGGGTGGGTCAGGCAAAAAGGGATGGCCCGAGATGACAGGCATCCACTTTCTCCTGGCATTCTGAAGGGTTTGGGTGGCACATGGGGAGTCTTGTGCTCTTCTGCATATGAGGCTCTCTTGCTTCACTCAGCAGCTCTCACTGTGATTTTTGCCACATTGAGGGTAAGTGAGTTGGTTGTTCATAGCAAGGGAGACAGGTCTGGCAGGGCCCTACAGTTTCAGGACCTGACCTTCACATAAAGAGATTGGAAACTGATCAGGCCAGGTGGGGCATGGGGGTCTGTTCTGATGCCACTTTATGCTCTGTCAGGGCACTGAGGGCTTATGTAGCCAGCCGGGGGACACATTCGGGGCCTCTGTTTTGTCATGCTGATACAACCCTGCTCACTAGGTACCAATTCTGGGCCATCACACACATACACACACACAAAAAGGGGGGGTGAGGCTTGGACCTTTCTAGGCCTACAAGGTACTAAATTTGGTACACATTCATTTCACATAGGCAGAGCTTCTACTGCAGCTTTGATGGCATGAATACTGACAACATTCAGAGGATTGGGAGATGGAAGTCCACGGCGTACCGGCGCTATGTCAGACCGACTCACCAGTTACAATGTGTTTGGTTTCGTTTCAGATTGTTCTGTTCTGGCTGGGAGGAAGCGAGTGCTGATCTGTGGTCACAGTTTCATCATTTGGGCAGAGCGGTAGGCTCGTGATGGCCATTTTGGCCCGCATTTGGGATTGGGTGACCAAGCCTTGCTCCAATGGATTGGCAAGAGGGGCCTTCGCTGGCATGGCTTGTTCCCTACACTGTTTGGGGAGTGCTGTGGGCCTCCGGCGATGTGTTGGTCATTCACCTGGGTGGTAATGACCTTGGGCTTTTAAAAGGAAAGGCCTTGATTCATGATATGCGGCTTATTCTCAATACTTGGCCTGGCATCTGCATTGCTTCGTCTGCAATGATTTAAAATAAAAAATAAAAATAAAAATAAAAATAAAAAATAAGAAGTGTGGGGTGGGGTGGGGGAGGGGATCCTCGACCCTTGGAGTTCACTCGTAGGTAAGCGAACAGGGAAATTTCCAATGCTTTGAAACAGGGCTTGGGTCACTATATTCCTTACTGTGACATTGTCTTTGATAAACTCGGGCTGTAAAGGCCCAACGGGGTACACTTCTCATCCGAGGGCAATGAAATCTTTCTGCAGAATTTGCAACGGGGGCTTCAAGCTATCCTGAGTGGGAGTTGGGGGGATAAGGACTAAGCAGACACTTGCCCTTATCCATGGCTGGTGGGGGGGCTAAGGGTTTTGGTGAGTATCTATGGCACCCTTTGGTGTAGGATAAATGCTGTCCTTGAGGTGGGCCCGCGACTTGGTCCTACTGTCATGAGACAGGAGGGTTGCGGTTTGTGGGCTTGCCTTCCAGAAAAGGGCTGGTCAAAGTTTTAATCCACCCTCATGGGTTGGCTTTGGAGCCCGGTACCTCACTCAATGAGGGCTAGGGAAGAGGTCTGGAGCTGATCCTTGCCTAACCCTACCCATGCTGTTGATCCCCCCTTCTCAGGTCATAAGTTCAAGTTCATGGTCAAGTTTAAATTCAAGCCCAAGGTCAAGGTCAAGTTCACTTCCAGCTTTCTGTTAATTAGTAGTTAATTGACTAGTAGGATGAGAGCAGAATGGTGTCCTATCTGTCCTTCACTAGCTTGATGATAGTCCTAGCAGGGAGTGGGAAGGGGAGAAAGAGATAAATCAGCTCCCCAATCCAGGGTCTGAGAAGGCATTGCGCAATGAACTGGGGCCTCTGTCTGCTCTGGAAGAGAAGCATCAGTATTTTATATCTGCTAGTAAAGTGAAGAGGTCTATTGTTGGAAATGTCCAGCAAAAGATGATGAGGTTGAAGGCTTCTTTGGAGAGGAGCCATGCAGACTGAAGGACCCAGGGGCAACTCAGGGAGTCTGCCAGTGTGTTGTCAATATTGGCTATGTGGATTACTATGGGATGTATTAATCTCTGGAGCCACCAGATTCCAGAGGAAGGTCACCAGGCAAAGAAGGATGGTCAAGTGCATTCTGCCTTGCCTGTTGATGTAGCAGATGACTGTGGTGTTGTCTGACATGACTTAGAGTATCTTGCCACAGAACTCCCTGCCAAATGACTTGAAGGCTTTGATGACTGCCAAGAGCTCTAGGTCATTGATACAGAGGGAGGCATCTTCTGGGGACCAATGGCCCTGTATTGTGATGTCTCCACAGTGGGCTCCCTTTGGAATGGCATGCTTGTGAGAAAGGTTTGTCTCTTGATCCACCAGAGGAAAGAGTGGTGCACATCAGAGGGAAGTGTCATCCTGAGGCTTTGAAGTGCTGGATGAACCAGGAATGTAAGTTTCTGGGCTGGAAGCAAGAGAGGTGGGTCACTGCTGTGGTTGCTGCCATGAGGCCGAGAAGCTTCTATACTTGGTGGGACACGCCTGAGGTTCCACGCTGCAGCTTGCAGGGTAAGGGCCCTCTGGGTCAGCAGGGGTGCCGATGCTGAGTGAGAATCTCGGGAAGCTCCATTAAATTGATGACTCTAGAGGGTTCGAGGACCAACTTCTTCAGGTTCACTTCAAAGTCATGGAGAAGGGTAAGGGTGAAGTGAATGTCCTGGTAGAGGGAAGACCAGGAACCAATCGTCCAGATACGGAAAATCTTTGACTGTGCGTTCTGAGAAAGGATACTACCACCACGTGCACTTGGTGAAGACTCAGTGGGCTGTGGAGAGTCCGAACGGAGGACTCATCCCACCACAAACTGTAGGAACTTGCAGTGGTGTGGTTGGACTGAGATATGAAAGTATGCATACTGAAGGTCCACCAAGGCAAACTAGTTTCTGTGGTGGAGGAAGAATAGGATGGTTTGGAAGATCATCAGCTTGAACCTCCTGAGCTTGAAATATTTGTTCATTTCCCAGAAATCTAAGATCATGCAGAGGCCCTCATCCCTCTTTGGTACTTTGAAGTAGTTAGAGAAATAGCCATCTCATGTGGCTGAGGCAGGAATTTCCTCTACAGCTCCCTTCTTGAGAAGGGTTGAGACCTCTTCTGCAGCACTTCCAATGGTGATGTCAAGCAGAATATGCCAAGAGGCAAACTTGAGAAATCTGTGGTGTAGCCAAGGTGGATAATAGGAGTCTGTGGTGATGTTCTGCCAGATAGTGTAGTGGCAGTAGAGCCTCAATGTTCGGACGCTGGTGGTGTGTGGTAAGTGGGCAGTTGGCTGTGGTGTCATCTGGGCCAAGGAGTCAAAGCTGCAACCTGGGTGTGCTGGCCTGTTTCTTGGGCAAAGAATGTTAGGATCTCTGCTGTTTGAGGGACTACTTTAAGTGAGAGGAGTACTGGGACTGTGTCTGGTAGGATCTGGTGGGAGACTTGGGGTGTGAGCATGAGGTGGATGATTTTCCCCACAATGACTTGGATGGCCTTGCCTGCTGGTATAGAGTGCTGGTGTAGAGTGCTGAACCCAATCAACTTGGCTGTGAGGTGGGCCTTGGTTATGTGGTCCATGGTCTTTTCAGTAGCGGCATTGAAGAGCACCACATTGTTGAATGGGAGGTCTTTGATGCACCGACTAGTGTTGTCTGTGAGGCCTGTTGTCTCCGAGGCATGTGTAGCACCTGAGGGCTACCACACCCACCATGATTTTAGCTGTACAGTTGACAGAGTACCTGTTGACCATATCTGTTGGGTCATCTGGGCACGGGCCTCCTGTTGGATAGTCAGGGTTGCACTGCAGTGTTCCTCTGGGAGGTGCGAGATGAACGACAGTATCTTCTCCCATAGGAACCTCTGGTAGGCTGCCATGCAAGCTTGGCAACCCTGACTGAGAGAGCTGAAGAGTAGTAGAATTGCCTGCTGAAAATGTTCAGGTGTCGCACTTCCTGTTTGGTTTTATACAGTGCGCCAGTCTCCAGTGCATGGTGCTTCTGTCTGGGCTTCTTCTTCTTGAGGTCTACACCCATTTGGTGTAGTCAGAGTCTTCAGCAGATATATGCTATTTCTGACCCCATTTGCCAACTTTTTCTTGGACTTTATAGCAGGTGCTCTCTGAGTGTTAGAGGCAGAGGTGGAGGCCACTGGTTCAATTGACTCCATTAACAGAGGAGGTGTAGTAGGTACCAGGACTATTGGTACCGAGGGAACTGTCACAGAATCATAGAGTTGGAAGAGACCACAGGGGCCATCCAGTCCAACCCCTTGCTATACAGGAATACACATCAAAGCACTCCCAACAGATGGCCATCCAGCCTCTGTTTAAAAACCTCCAAAGAAGGAGAATCTACCACACTCTGAGGCAGCATATTCCTCTGCTGGAGAGCTCTGACCGTTAGGATATTCTTCCTGAGGTTCAGGTGAAAGATATCTCTTTTCCTGCAGTTTGAATCCATTGCTCCCTGCCCTAATCTCTGGAGCAGCAGAAAACAAGCTCACTCTCTCCTTGACATGACATCCCTTCAAATATTTAAACATGGCTATCATGTCCTCTCTTAACCTTCTCTTCTGCAGACTAAACATACCCAGCTCCCTAAGCCACTCTTCATAGGGCATGGCTTCCAGACCTTTCACCATTTTGGTCGCCCTCCTCTGGACATGCTCAGTCGGATCTGAGGAGGTGGTACTGAAATCTTGATCTTCATGGCCTTTTAAGTGCCGTGGATTTTGAGTGAAGTGGTAAGTTGGAAGCCACTTGGGTGGCTACCTGGAGAGATTGTTCCAAACAGCAGCTTTTCAGGGAATTCATCCGGACTTTTTACAGTCTGGAGCGGGGGGCAAAGCCTCAGCAGATGGAGCACTTGGAGACAATGTGAGTCTCACCTAGCAGTACAAACACTAGGACTAGCCATAGGAGAGGGCAACTTCCTTTGTGCACGTGGCTTAGATTTTAAAGAGAGAGGGGGGAGCCATAGAGGTTGGTACAACATAGGGAGAGGGGTGTGGAGAAATAGAAAAGGTTTCATTTTTTTTTAATGCAAGCCAAGAATAGAGAGAAAAAAAGGATTAGGTTTTTAGGGGAAAGGGTCCAATAGGGTCTGAAAGTCCAAATAGAGAACAGGTGAGAGGTGCTCAGGGGAATAATCCAAGACGTGTTGCTCTACCAGTGGACAAAAAGAAACTGAGGAGCAGCATGGCAGTCCAGCACATGTGGGGTGCATGAGGGGAGCAGAGTCTCCAGCAAGCTGCTCAGCTCTAGTACTTTCCGAGATGAGTCTCTGTGCAGATGTAAATGCCCATATGTGTGAAGCACAGAGACCATGAAGAACCATAGATCATTCCAAGCCCTGTTATGTGCTATTACTGGAAGGCAAATGGCTGAGCGAAGAAAGGAGCTGATCTTGTAGAGAACAAACACCATTTGTCAGGGTTCCCTCCATAATTAGTTGGGATAGCATTGTGGATAGGATATGTAGTTGTTTAGATGCTTGTAACATGTATTCGAAGCAGTTAAATTGCCTTGCTTGCAGCTGCTAATTGTAGTAACATTCCTTAGGCATAGATACGAAAACATCCAGAGTTCCCACCAGATAGTTACTTGGTAACATCTCACAGGACAGACAAGCAAGGTCACCTGTAATTGGACTGTGGGAAAACAGGAAGCGTTACAATTTACTGTCTCTGGAAATTGCTTCAGTTTGAATCACTGAAGTCAACGCTATCTGTTGATGCTCATGAAAATAAATCTTGCTTTGCATGTTTATACTGTGTGTTTAAATTGATTTCTGACACCATTCTTTTATTATAGAATCATAGATCATAGAATCATAGAAATGTAGAGTTGGAAGAGACCGCAAGGGCCATCCAGTCCAACCCCCTGCCATGCAGGAAAACCCTCAAAGCACTCCTGACAAGTGGCCATCCAGCCTCCGCTTAAAAACCTCCAACGAAGGAGACTCCACCACACTCTGTGGCAGCACATTCCACTGCCGGACAGCCCTGACCGTCAGGAAATTCCTCCTGAGGTTCAGGCGGAATCTCCCCTCCTGCAGCTTGCATCCATTGCTCCTTGTCCTGGTCTCAAGAAAACAAGCCCACTCTCTCCTCGACATGACATCCCTTCAAATATTTAAACATGGCTATCATGTCCCCTCTCAACCTTCTCTTCTGCAGACTAAACATACCCAGCTCTCTAAGTCTGTCCTCATAGGGCATGGCTTCCAGGCCCCTCACCATTTTGGTTGCCCTCCTCTGGACCTGCTCCAGCTTATCCATATCCTTCTTGAATTGGGGTGCCCAGAATTGGACGCAGTATTCAAGATGAGGTCTAACCAAAGCAGAATAAAGTGGTACCAATACCTCCCTCGATCTAGACACCATACTCCTATTGATGCAACCAAGAATTGCATTGGCTTTCTTGGCTGCCGCATCACACTGCTGACTCATGTTCAGCTTGTAGTCTATTAAGACTCCTAGATCCCTTTCACACGTACTGTTAGCCAGCCACGTGTTCTCCATCCTATATTTCTGCATACCATTTTTTCTGCCTAAGTGTAGGACCTTACATTTCTCTCTGTTGAAATTCATTTTGTTAGCCTTGGCCCAGCTCTCCAATCTGTCCAGGTCCTTTTGAATTTTGATCCTGTCATCAGGCGTATTAGCAACCCCTCCCAATTTGGTGTCATCTGCAAATTTGATCAGAGTTCCCTCTATTCCTTCATCCAAGTCATTAATGAAGATATTGAACAGCACCAGGCCCAGGACAGAACCCTGTGGCACCCCGCTAGTCACTTCTCTCCAGGATGAGAATCTGCCATTGGTGACCACCCTTTGGGTATGGTCAGTCAACCAGTTACAAATCCACCTGTCAGTAGCCCTGTCCAGTCCACATCTTACTAGCTTCTTTGCAAAAATGTCATGGGGAACTTTGTCAAAGGCCTTACCTTATTAACAGTCAATGGCTAAATATGTCACAGAGACCAGCCCTTTTATTCAGGTCCATACTCTCCAATATTTCACAGATGAAAAAAGGATCACATGGGGCCAAATAAAATGAGAATGTGGTCAATATGGCAAAAATAATTAATGAGGAAAAACGCATAGGCTATGAGAGTCTGCAGCAGTTTGCTTTTGCCTCAATCTACTGGGAAGGGGTCTGGCTGCTCCTGTCCTCTTTTCCTATTGAGTTAATTTGTACTTGGTACTTTGAATGGAGTCTGCAGCATCTGAAATTAACTGAAGACAAAGGGAGAAAGAGGGAAAGTGAGGGAGAAACTGAGACATTTCAAAAGCAGGTGAAAAAGTGGGATGGCAAAGAATTAATGAGGACTCTCCTTGCTAAATAAAGACAGTTGGAAGTATGATAGTCATGTGACAGAAGAGTGGGATCTCCTGAGAACTTCCCATTTTTCATCTAGGAATAGTCAGGGAAAGGGCAGGTACCTGATCTGCTGTGAGTAGAGGCTCCTCGATAATGCCAGAGTTATTTTCACTCTTCTCGTTAAGCTCATCCTCCTCCTTCTCGTGGATCTGAAGGGGGGAAAAAACCCAAACTGCATGCTGATTCAGTAGCACGAATAGGCCCTGCTTTCTCGCTTTGTTCTCATGCTACTATTTAACCACACAAACCATCCAGATCAGAGCTAGGAAAGTGACTTCTAAGATTAATAAATATGATATCGTGAAGTCACCTATAACTGAGCAATGATGAGACAATACTCTTGTCCAGCTCCTCGGTCACAACAAAATCTAAAATACATCTCATTGTGATATCTTTATCAAGCCAATCAAAATGTGCAAAATACATTACACAAACTTTCAAAGCACAGTGACTTTTTCATCAGATACTATTATAATGGAGAAAAAGATGATGTTTTTAGAATCATAGACCAACCGTATATACTTGCGTATGTACAGTTGGTCTATGCCTCATATAAGCCAACCTCATATATAAGTAGAGAGCAGGTTTTTGGGCCAAAATTGTGGATTTTGATATCACCTATGGATATGTAAAGGCTCATTCTCCAGAGAGGAGAATGGGGGCTGCTTCAGGGGGCCAGCTGCCATTTCCATGCCCAGGCATTTGCTAATCAGAAAAGGAGGTGGTTCCTTTTTTGAAAAAAATTAAGGTACATTATTAACTCTTATTGGAAAAAAAAAGAAACAGTCTCCTTCTCTTAGTAGAGTGGCAAAAGGCGAGAGCTTAGTCTATCCCAGGAAACACTGACCCCCTCTATTGTCTTGGTGATACTTTGAGAGGAAGCACCATTTTCCCATCCAAACAGTGCCAGAAATAGCACCACAGAAGAGAGAGTAATACAGTGCAGTAGTTTGGAATGTTTATTTCCATTGGTGCTTAGGATGGTCTTGTGGGTGTTGGGGGTAGTGGTTAGTTAGGCTAAGGCCCATCTTTTCTTCCCCAGGTAGAGACTATGAACAAAAGCAGTAAAAACTGGGTAACAAAATTTACTGCCTCAATTATAGTTTCTTCCAGCATTTCACTCATTTCATACGCATACTTAACTATGCTTTAAATAATGGACAAAGAAGCTCCTTTTTACAAAATCTTTTTACACCTGCCTAGCCCCCCTTTCTTCTTCATGCTGTGTCTATCTGGAAGTTTGTTTTTTATTGGCATGAGCTTTGAAATGGTGGTGAAGGAGGGCTGGAGGAATATAGACTGTTGGCATCAGGTTGCAGCAACATGTCTGTAAGTAAACAATCCAATAAACAAAAGCCCTTTCCACACGTGGAGGGAGAAACGGGGTAAAACACGCAGAAACAGAGCTTACCAGAAGCCGGGTAAGTCTGTCGCCACGAGGAGCAGCGCAAGTTCGCTGCTCCACACTCCTGCGGCGTCCTGCAGCGTCCAAAATGGCAGCTTACGGCTGGCAGAGCCTCTCCACCAACCGGAGAAGCTCACCAGCCGGAAGCCCGCCCCCTGGCAGATCTGCAGGCACGCCCTTGCGCACGCCTGCAAATTTACACCGGGGCGCTGCGACGGGGTGGAACAAGACTGCACGCTCATGTTTTGTAAAAACCACTTGAAAAGTGGTTTTTAAAAAACATGCGGCGCCACCACTTCTGGTCGCTTCAGGGAAGTTTGAGGGGTAGAACCTCAAAATTATAAATGCCCCAGCACACTCCACAGTAGAGGTCACTCTACACCGTTTTAATTACCCTGTGTGGAAAGGGCCAAAGGCTTGAGAAAAGCTGGATTCTGCTGCAGCTGATCATACTTGTTACCAGGTGTGCCTACCTATAACAGGCAAGATAAACAGCAACTGCATCCAAAATCCCTCACTGAGCATGCACAAACATTAAAACAGAGGAAAAGGGGAAAAGAAGATTGGTCTGCCTCAGTAGATCCCTGCTAGCATGTTAAAAAAAGCAATAGATATGATCACCAAAATGGAAAACATAGAAAAGTGGAAGCTAATGAAAGGGGAAAAAATCATCTCTAGATGCATTCTGGAAGAAACCTTCAAGTAGTCTCCAGAAGGTTCAACATATTTTTGTTTCCTTATGCAAGGCTTACCTGGTGTGGTCATTTCATTGCACATGTGCCTATTGTTGATTTTAAATAAAAAGTTTGCTGAAATATATTGGACTGCTTTTCCTTTTGTGGTGTAGAAACCTATCCCTGTTCTTTCTATGCTATTTCTGTCTCTGGTATCAAATTTACTGTTAAAGAAAACACTAAGAAACACATCTACTTCATTAAGTGGGGTATATCTGTACTTATTTTTAAAAAGTACTTTTGTAAGTTTTTCTTCAGATTATCTTTTAAAAAAGCAATAATGCCTCAGGAAGTTAAAATGATTCACATTGTTCCTCAAAAATCCAAACCTAGAAACTAAATCTTCAGAAAGCAAGTCTAGTTGTTTCAGTCTCTTTTTGGTTTTTCCTCTTCTGAAAGATCTGGGTGTTGAAAGAAAAGAGTACAGCTGACCCTCCACATTTGCTAGAGTGGATCCTTGCAAAAGTGGAAAAATCACAAATACCAACATAAGTGTATGTCTGTGGGAAGGAGGCCAAGGCATGGCAGAGAGCATGGGCACCCAGGGTCCAAACCAAGCCAGAGAAAGGAGAGGGAAAGCGGTGGGTGGGTGGTGGGTGGGCTATCGTGGCCCTACACTTCATCTCTCTTGCCCATTTTCTTCCTTGCATGGAACTGAATGAACAGCAAAGCTGTTGAACTAGCTTTTTTTTCTGAGTAGATATAGGGGATCCAGCGTGGTGTCGTGGTTTGAGTGTTGGACTATGACTCTGGAGACCAGGGTTGTAATCCTCACTCAGCCATGCCTGCCATCTGACCTGATTTTCCAGTTTTAATTAACTTTATTATATGGGAGGGATTGGATTGCTACTTTTGGCCTTCCTGGAATGATCTTTCATGGTAAGTAGCAACCTCTCATTCTCAGGAAGGCCTCAGTAGCAATCCATCACACCATGGGATATACCCAAGCTGTACAATACATGGGAGGGAACAATAATTATTCTTGCACCACAGATTGAAGAATTGTTCTCCCAAATATTAATTACTTGGTTGCAAAATTAACCAACGTTCTCAGGTTGAAGGATATAAGCAATGCTTCTGTGCTCCTAATACTCTTTGGTCTATCCATATGCACTTTAATGGCTCGTTGCACATCCAATGAATGCCATTTTCTTTCCACCTCATTAGAAGGATTTGGATAGAAAGTTGGTAAAGTTACTGTTGGAAGCACTGGACTACCAGCCATACATTTGGTCCTGAAAATTGGATCCACCAAAAGTTTTACTTAGTCTTTTTCAAATCTACACAAATTCTATTTCTGATACTTGTCTTACTGAGGTGATGGCCACCAAAAACACCACTTTGAATGTTAATAAAAGCGAGGATGTCTCCTTTAATGGTTCAAACAGCAGCAATGTTAACTGTTCTATTACAAACTCTAGGTTCCACACTGAGAACATATGAACTGTTGGCTACGCCTGCAAGGTGGCTCTTCTCAAAAAGTGTTCTATGTCTGATCCAGCTGATAAAGGTTTTCCATTACTTTGAATAATGGTAGGAAGTGCTGCAGCCTGCCTTCTTAATGCATTCATCCTGAGGCCTTTATCTAAACTGTCTTGTAAAAACAGCAGCACGTCACTTATCTTGATGGTTCCCAAATCTATTGACTTGCTCTTACACCAGTTCTTAAAGCTCTTCCAAGCAGTCTCATAGATATTTTTTTGTGTTGAAAGCCTTCTAGATGCCAAAATTGTTTTGATCACACAGTCTTCAAACCCTTTAGTCCTTCAAAGATCGCTGCTCAACCACCATGCGATTAGTTTCATTGAGGATTTGGATAATATACTGGGCCCTGCAACAGCAGATCTGTCTTACTGGTAGTCAATAAGGACATTCTAGAGACATACACAACAGTTAAGGAAACCAAGGCCTTCAAGGCCAGAAAGGAACCATGAGAACTACCTGTATCTTCTGCTCCTTTATCTTTCGTACTACTTGTATAGGTAGTGGTGGAAACAGATATAGTATTCCTTTTGGCCAGTCCATCTTTAAAGCATCTTGCCTTTCTGAATCTGTGCTTCCATTTAAGGAAAAATATCTAGGCAATTTGCAATTTTTATTTGAAGTGAACAGATCCACAGAAAAGCCACCATATCTTTCTTGCAACTTATCAAATACTTGCTGATTTAAAGACCACTTCCCCGGATGGACTGTATTCCTGCTTAAGTAGTCTGCTTGGATAATTAGCAATCCTTTTAAATGAACCACTGTTAGAGACATTGTGTTATTTGCCATCCTGACCAGAATTTCCACTACTTCCTTCATTAACTGCCTTGATCTCAAACTGCCATGGTTGTTGAGATATGCTTTTACCAAGATGTTGTCTATATGAATCTGAAGATTTTTGTTCCTCACAAGGTCAGCAAAATGAAAAATTGCCAACTTCACTGCCCTGAGCTCCAACAGATTTATACTGGGCTTTTTCTCATCTTGAGACCATCTGCCTTGAACTGATTTCTTTAGGCAACATGCTCCCCATGTTACCCAACTGGCATACCCTATCCCGGGGACTATAAATTTGATATCAAATATGCCTGCCATGTCAGACAGGTTACCCGGGTGGGCACATAGGCAAAGAGGTCAAGTGACCGAGACCAGGTCAAGACCAGGAAAATCCCCAGTCACGTAGCCCAAGGAGACCTCAGGCTGTGCAAATCCATGTAAACAAAGGGTCCTCAGCCAAGAGCAGCCACCTTGAGGAGATTATCAGTGGAGCAACTTTGATTCTTGAAAATCCTATAAGGCGAGGTCCATCTACATAAACCAGTACCGCAACCCTACACAACTGCAACCCAGCATAAACTAATCATGCAAACTACCAAATTGCCACTGTATGGCATTCCTTCCTTTGTTGTAGCCATTGTTCTTCCCAGGAGAGGGCGTGCCCTTGAGATACGTTCTGCCCTATAAGTAGTCCTAGTTTTTGAGGGTCTCTTCACAGAACTCCCTGCCATGCTAGCAGACTGGTACTCTGTTGAGTGATCCCCGCAGCCATCTCTTCGCTGAGCTCTGTTCTTCTCACTGCTTCCCAGACCGAAGACTTCAGGATAGGTGTAGTATCACCGCCTCTACATTCCTTTTTCTATATCTCCTATCCATTTTTCACCTCTTTTCCCTCTCAATAGGCCTTGTGTGCATGACTGCATGGGTTCATGGTACTATATTCATTTAATAGAATTCATTTATTTGGTACATTTGTCTGGCTTTTTGCTTGTCCTGACCCTGTAAAGTTGGGTAAAAGACCCTGCTCGGTTACCCTGCCCCTCGTTTTGCTAATGCCAGTGCTCCACTAATTTCCCCAACCTTTATAACTTGGAATGAATCAAGGTGTCGCCCACGAGACCCCTAGAAGTCAGGGTAACACTTAACCTAACAGACTGGTGTCTGATGTAACCACATTTTTTTCCTATAAAACAAAGGACATCCCTTTCTTCAGATTCTTCGGTGTCAACCAGCACTTTAACTCTTTCTTCAGTAACCTGGGCATTACTAACCTTAAATGCACTTTCCTGGCAATTTGGTGCTGGAAAGGCCTCAGGAATAGCTGAAGCAGCCTCAGAAAGAATCTTGACCAAGGAACTAGCTGAGCTGCTGACACCATCATTCCCAGCAGCTTCATAAAAGTAATTAACTGAATATATTTCCTAGATCTCACTCCTAACACCTCCTCCTTTATCTTTCGTCTTCTCTCCTGAAACACGCAGCATACGCACCCAAGTGCACGATTCTCTGTGTAGGAATCAAACCCGACTCTTCTTTAAATTTAATAGGAAACCCAAATCCTGATAACACTGCCTTGTTGTCCTAAACATTTTAGCATTCTTATTTCTCAGTATTGCTGAGTATCTTTACTGTTTGTCTCATTTCCTGATTCCACTAAACCTAGTCAATACTTTTTAAAGTAAAATTATCCTAAAATTATCTGGAGCAAACAATTTCAACTTAACTGACTCTGTATCCTCCTCTCTAAAGACTGATCTTTCTGAGAGGCAACATCATTATCACTATACAAACTGCCCTCAAAATCCAGTGATGTATTTAAATCTTTTACTCCAAGTCTCAAGTCAAGTCTCAAGTCTCTACTTTTATATCTGTCTGGGAGCCAACTTTATATCCTAACTTATAGTCCAGAATTTCTGGACAGAGTTGAATAAAGTCAGTTTTAATCATTTAAGCAGAGCTGGTCCTCCACATTTGCGATTTTGCCATCTTCAGTTTCAGAAATGGGCAATAGGATCCTTCTTATTCCTCCCTTCCCGAAGCTGGAGACTTTTGTGCCAATGGACATAAAAGAGTCTGCAGCTTCAGAAGTGGGGAATAGGATCCTTCTTACTTCCTATTACTGAAGTTTCAAAAGCTTTAGAAGAAAGGCTCCTTCCTCTTTAAGCCTATTGCTTAACACATTTGCTGTTCCCCTTTGAGAAATGCACCTGTACTCTAGAAGCAAGTCTTGTCTTCTGCTCTGAGGAAAAGTTTTAGAAGGCTCCTCCAATATACAGCGGGGACAGGCTGCTAAGCAGACTTCAAGCCTTCCCCAAGTCCATGCCTAACCTGTTTGCTGTTCCCCTCTGAGAAATGTGCCTACATTTTGGGCTTGAGATGGATTGTCATGCAGCCAGTAGGCAAAAAGAGATAGAAGTGCTGTTCTGGATGAATATGTTACATGTTATATTACTGAATCAAAGGCAGCAAGTCAGTTACTTAAAATATACAAGTCTTGAGTTGAGTTGAGTCAGTGCCTCATTTGTTGCCAAGTTGAGTCCGAGTCATGTGAATGAAGTTACTTAAGTCCAACTTGAGTCTGAGTCAATTGACTTGAGTCTACATCACTGTTAAAATCTACCTCTTTTCTGAATCTGACTGAACCTCCACTGTACTATTTAGCTTTCCTTATACATTTCTCTGGTTCTTGATTATCTTTTTGTGAGGAACTAGTGTCTACAGATTACTTGTTAGACCTGTGGTTGAACCATTTAACTATTAACCACCCCACTTGTTGGGACACCACTCATTTCTGCATTGTTAGAACGCAGTAAATTATATACAAACATAATGGTTTGATAATTCAAATCAGTACTATTAATTTGCTTGACACCACTTGCTAACTTTTCCACAATCGTTTAATTAACTCTTTTTAACTCTTTTATTTTTATCACCCATGTGACCATGAAACATACAAGAAATTAAGACTGTTGTTATGTCTGCCTGCTTCCCTGCAGGACCTAACAATGTGTGTGTTCTCTCCATTTGCAGATTATTAATAGTGCTTCCCTGTGCTGTCCCCACCCCTAGTGACTGGGCATTTGACACTCTTGTGACTGAGGACTGGTTGTTACCTACACTCTTTCTCACCCTGCCCTTCTACATGGAATCAGGTGATCCAAGATGGCAACTGGAAGTTGTTGACACGACTGGGATAAACGCTTTGTTCCACTCAGCCTCTAAGGAACTCCATGGGAAGCTTTTTCTTTTTCTTTATTGTTTATCTTTACTTTAGAATGCTTTTTAGCTAACGGTTGCTTTACCTTTTCCTTGGACACAAACTGCTCAGAGTGTTGCGACAGGGGATGTCCCTCCAACTCACTCTCACTGGAGACCACAAAATTTCTTCAACAGTGAACTGATGGAAGAAGTATGGGAGCTATGGCCCAAAAATGTAACTTTTCCAAGTGGGGTGTGTATATGTATAACACAATGTGATATATGAATACAGAAGGTAAAACAGAGACATCAGCAAAAAAACCCAACAACATTAAATACATAACTAATGGAAGGATTTTTCCACATGACATGAAAACGTATGAGAAGAGGGCCTCTCTGGTCAAAGGATTCTACTAATTTGGTTTGCTTAACTGCTGTCAAGTCAACTTTGGCTCATGGTGACCCTATGAAACACAGACTTCTTATGATAATAATTACCAGCAAATTTGAAATCAAATAAAGACAGATCTGCAAAAATGGAATAAATTCAATCTCTCATTATTGAAATGAATTAATGTAATAAAGATGGCTGTTTTACCAAAATTTATGTAACTATTCCAAAACCTTCCAATAATAATTTAAAAAAAACACTTTACAATTTGGAACAAGGAACTATCAAAATTCATTCGGGCAGGAAGGAAAGCAAGAATAAAACTGAAAACACTACAAGACAGCAAAGAAAGAAGTTAATTCGGATTGCCCGATTTGAAGGTATATTATCAAGCCTGTTGTTTGGAATGGATAAAGAATTGGACACACTTCAAGAATAATAATAATACTAGACCTAGAAGGATTTAATACAAGATTCGGGTGGCATGGTTATCTTTGTTATCAAAAAATTGATATGAACAGAGATTTTAGAGACCACTTTATCAGGAGATCCCTAATAAAAGTTTGGCAAACTATCAATAAAAAATTCTATAACAAGTTACCAATGTGGACCTCACCACAATAAGCTTTCAAAATAACTGAAACAAAATCAGAATTGCTAAGATACAAAGATCTGATTAAATGGGAAGGTGAAAAAACTACTGTTGAAAACCAGAGAAGAACTAAGAGACCAAAATTCAAACTGAACTGGTTCCCATATAGATAAATAAAAGAAAGATTTAAAATGGACAACAAACTTACAGGCTTTAAAGAAGAAGAGAATAAGTTGGATAAAATATTGTTGAAGGACTAAACAAAATTAATCTCAAAATTATACAAAGTGTTATTAGAAGGAAGAATGGAACAAGAACAGATTGAGGATCCCGTGATAAAATGGGCACAGAGCATTGGACACAGTACAGAATTAGATAAATGGGAAAGGACACGGCCTGAAGACATAAAATGTACTTTATGCCTGAACCTGAGAGGGAACTTCTATTAGATGATGTACCAATGGTACATGACACCTCAGAAATTTAAGAAGATAACACACAAGGGAAACAGTCTATGTGGGAAATGTGGAAATGTGATTGGAACACATTTTCATATGTAGTGAACATGACAAAATGCCAAGAAATATTGGGAAAAAATACATGATACAATTACAAGGATCTTGGACATAAAATATGAAATGATTCTAGAAACATGCTTACGAAATATAATTGGAAGACAAGAAGAGTTGAGAGCAAAGAAGAAGATAATATTATATCTAATTACAGAAGCAAGACTGTGTTACATGCAATGCTGGAAGGAAAAAGCAAAACCCTCTATGGACAACTGGAAGATTAACATTATAGATATTATGGAAATAGAGGAACTACTGAATTTGATGAAAGGAGCTGCAACTCAACAGTTCGAAAGGAACTGGAAATCAATTACAGAATGGGTGAAAGGAATGTAAACACCAAAAATAATATAGACAAGATAGGATTCTGTATAGTTGTTTTATATTAAGAGTAGAAAATAGCATAGGGAATAATAGGCAAATGTGTATTTAGATACGTAATAATAGGTAAATGTATATTTAGACAAAAATATACATTTAGATATTAGGAAATTCTAAATATAATACAAGATAAATCTAAGCACATGACAACAAAAGGATACTGCACAAATTGTTGGTTCAGTTAAAACATTTGAAATCGGTCTGGACTTGAGGAAAGTGTGGTATAAGGATAGTAGGGAGAGGTCAATAGGGAAAGATTGGGAGGGGGAGAAGGAAGGAGGGATAGGAATACTGAGGTAAAACAAAACATATTTAAATGTGGAGTGGGAGGGGGTAGATGGGATTTTATAGTATATAACATATACAATTGTTAATATTAAAAACCCATTGCATGTATATACTTTATTTTCTTTTATATACTTTATGAAAAAAAATTGAGTTTGTTAAAGTACTATTGGATTATATAATGTGGGAATGTTTGGTATATAAAAATTAATAATAAGAAAAAAAAGACAGGCTTCCAATTCACCCTATCATCAAGCACACTGCTCAGGTCTTAAAGATTAAGAGACGTGTCTTCCTTGACTGAATTTATCCATCTGTAATGTGTTCCTCTTTTCCTACTGCCTCCTACCTTACCAAGCATTATTGTCTGTCCGAATGACTTATGTCTTCTCATAATATGCCAAAAGTACAACAGCCTCAGTTTAGTCATCTTGGCTTCTAGGAAGGGTTCAGGTTAGATCTGCTCTAGGTCCCATTCATTTTTCTTTTTAGAAATCCAGGGTATCTGTAGAATTCTACTCCAGCACCATACTTCACATGAACTGATTTTCTTCCTATCAGGTTTCTTTACTGTCCAGCTTTCACAACCATACATAGAAATTGGAAAGAGAATGGAATGGACAATCCTAACTTTAGTATTCAGTGATATATCTTTACACTTCAGGAACACGCCTAATTCTTTCACAGCTGCCCTTTCAAGTCCTTGTCCCCATTCTGATTAATGACTGAGACAAGGTACGGAACATCTTGAACTATTTGGTTACAGTCACAGAAAAGTCTTGCATCTCAACCCCATAAGCTGAGCATCCATCACAGAAATCTCCAGTGCAATGCAATGGTTAAAGTATTGGAACATGGCTGGGAAGATTCAGTTTCAAGCCATATTGGAAAAGTGATGTATAAATAAAATAAATTAGAAAACAGGATTGTTATTTCATTTTTCCATAGGAAATGTTCCAGATCGTTCAGTTTTTGCCCCATTAAAGAGATCCAGTTATAGGACTGAAGGTGTCCTTAGCAAATCCCACCTAGTATCCTGCATCTCAAGGAGCCAGTGTGGTAGTGGTCTGAGTATTGGACAAAGACTCTGGGAGACCAGAATTTGAATCCCTACTTGGCCATGGAAACCAACTGGTCAAATCACATTCTTTCATCCTCCGAGGATGGCAAAGGCAAACCTCCTCTGAACAAATTTTGCCAAAAAAAACCATGACAATATCTCCTTAAGGTCACTGTAAGTCAGAAATTACTTGAAGGCACAGTACAACAACAGATCCTCCCCATCTCCAGACATAGGTTGGCACCTTCTAAGTCTTTGGCTTACATGGCAGCATCAGTGGTGGAGGCAGAAGCAAGTAGCTGGAATGCCAGCAATTTAAATTCCCACACTCCCCTGAGAGTACAGTTATATTATGCACTGTGGGAAATTTACTGTGGGCACTGTGGGAAATTTACATTGTTCGCTTCAACTTCATTCAGGATCCCTCAGCAATCTTTCAAGTCTCGAATACCCTAGAACCTAAGTTTAAAAAGTTATTTTAAAAAATACTTTTTAAAAAAGCAACACAGTTGTTTTTTAGTAGAGCATTCAAAGGGCTCACTGCCATTGAATACCAGGATGTCAATACAGAAAATTACTTGAAGCTAATTAACTACAAACTGGTTGAATACTAATTAATTTTACTTGTGGCAATTAAAAATGCGTCCTGCAAATTGAAAAACTGGAGTTTACGTAGTATTGATCCTTCCCAATTAGTTCCTCAGTGGCTTGATAGCCATCTGTTGGAGATGCCCCACTTTTGGATTTCCCCTGTTTAGTAGAAAACTGATGAGATGTACTACAACCCTCCAACAATGGGATATTGTTGGATTTTTTTGAATTTTCCCTGTTTAGTAGGAAATTGGTAAGATGTACTACAATCCTCCAACAATGGGACATTACTATTATTTTCCTTGGATACACATACATGCAAACTTTGGTGGTTAATAAGATCAAATTCTTCCTTCTTGGATTATATATATTCAGTATTTGTATCACCTCTAGTCTATGTTCATGCCATTAAAATGATTAACCATGAGTAAGGTGTCATGAGTTTATTTATTGTCTGAAAACATTTCCACATAAAAGTCTACTTTCAGACACAAACCAAACATCAATATGCCATTTTGCTGTAGGATTGATTTCAAATAGTTCCACCTACAAACTGTTCCATGTGCACTGCATCACTGATGTGGGTCAGTTAAGGTTACTTGAAAAATTCATATTGGTTCACATTTTGATGCAAACCAACTGGATCTACACTTTTCAGACCAATGTGCAAATCAAATAGAACTATCCTTCAGATTTTATTTGCAATGCAGCTCAAGAAATATACCACTTAGATGAAACCTTTCTAAAACAGATGACCACACATTGAGAAAAAGAGAGATAGGAGCAATGGAAGAGTTCAACTATCCTGTTATTTTTTGGTAGTCATATTCTGCAAGAATATCAAGTCCAACAAATTCCTCACTTGCCTTGTGGACAATTTCATTGTCCAGAAGGTGGAAAAGGAAACAAGAGGATCAGCTGTTTTGGACTTGATCCTAACCAATAGTGATGACTTGGTTAATGGGGTGGAAGTGGAGGGATCCTTAGGTAGGAGTGACCACGTTATCCTGGAGTTTGTTATACAATGGAAAGGGGAAGCCAAGTATAGTCAGACTTGCATTCTAGACTTTTAAGAAAGCTGAGTTTAGTAAACTTAGGGAAATATTAGGTGCCACCCTGTGGTCAGGCATACTAAAAGAGAAAGGAGTTTACAAAGGGTGGGAGTTTCTTAATAGTGAGATATTGAAGGAACAGTTTTAAGCAATTCCATTGAGGAGTTAAAATGGGAGGTATCTAAAGAAACCAAGATAGATGTCTAAAGGACTTTCAAATGAGCTAAGATCTAAAAGGGCAATGTACAAGAAATGGAAAAAGGGGGAAACCACCAAAGAGCAATTCAAAGAAATAGCCAGTACATGTAGGGAAAAAGTCAGAAAAGCTAAAGTGCAGAATGAGCACAGGCTTGCCAGAGAAGTTAAAAACAATAAAAAGAGCTTTTTTGATTATGCCTTTAGCAAAAGAAAAAACAAGGAGATGGTAAAGCTACTGTGAGAAGATGGAGAAGTAGTGACAGGGGACAGAGAAAAGCAGAACTACTCCACATCTTCTTTGCCTCAGTCTTCTTCCAAAATTAAAATAGTGTTCAACCTGGAGAAAATGGAACATATGATATAATAGGAGAAATGCAGCACAGATTAAGTAATGAGATAGTACAGGAATACCTGGCTACTCTAAATGAATTCCAGTCACCAGGGCCAGAGGAACTACATTCAAGAGTATTAAAATAACTGGCAGAAATAATTTCAGAACGACCACCAATAATCCGTGAGAGTTCCTAGAGATCAGGAGAAGTCCTAGCAGACTGGAGGAGGGCAAATGTTGTTCCCATTTTCAAAAAGGGGAAAAAAGAGGACCCAAAAAATTATCACCCAGTCAGCTTGACATCAATACCCGGAAAGGTCCAAGAGCAGTCAGCCAGTAAGCACTTCGAAAGGAATGCCATGATAAGTAAAAGTTAACATGGGTTTCCCAAAAGCAGGTCATGTCAGACTAATCTGATCTCTCTTTTTTTATAGAGCTTGGTGGATGAAGGAAGTGCTGTGGATGTAGTGTATCTTGACTTCAGTAAGGCCTTTAACAAGGTCTCCCATGATATTCTTGCAAACAAGGTAGTAAAATGTGGGTTAGACAATGCTACTTTTAGATGGATTTGTAATTGGCTGACTGGCCAAACACAAAGGGTGTTCACCAATGGCTCCTCTTCATCCTGGAAAGAAGTGATTGGTGGAGTGCCATAGGGTTCTGTCATGGGTCCAGTGCCATTCAACACCTTTATCAGTGACTTGGATGAAGGAAAAGATGGCATGCTCATCAAATTTGCAGATGACACTAAATTAGGAGGGATAGCTAATACCCCAGAGGACAGGATCAGAATTCAAAATGATCTTGACAGACTAGAGAGCTGTGCCAAACTAACAAAATGAATTTTAACAAGGAGAAATGCAGTATAGTACACTGAGGAACAAAGAATGAAATGCACATATATAGGATGGAGGACACCTCGCTTGAAAACAATATGTGTGAAAGGGATCTAGGAATCTTAGGCCATTTCCGCATGGCATCACTGTTCTGTGATGGGGAGGCACTGGTAGCAGTCCACGAGCTGTGCTACCACATGACATCATTGTGGTCCCACTGCCAACATGTCCCCACATATTGTGACCACAGGATATACCATTAACGGAAAAAATCTGTTAATGGCCCATAATTGCATGATGCTTCCATCACTGGCAGCCACGCAGAATGGAAGGAAGTGCCATCTAAGTCCCTCCTTCCCCAGTGCAGCACAGGAACGAGGTTGGCTGCACTATGGAGGAAAGGAATGTGATGGTCATACTTTCAACTGCAGGCAGCTAGCTGGGTGGAGAGGGGAGTGTTGGGGCATGCTCCCATCTTGGCAAAGGCACAGCTGGGATGACAGTGGAAGGACAACAGAAAAGAGTGAGATGCAGAAATGTCCTTAGTCGACCACAAGCTGAACATGAGTCAACAGTGTGATGCAGCAGCTAAAAAATCCAATGCAATTCTGATCTGCATCAATATGAGTGAAGTGTATTCTGCTTTGTATTCTGCTTTGTATTTGTATTTGTAATTGTATTCTGCTTTGGTTAGACCTCACCTGGAATACTGTGTCCAGTTCTGGGCACTATAATTCAAGAAGGAGAGGGCGGGGCCAAGATGTTGGTGCAACTGGTAGCTTGATCTGTTAGCTCAGGGCTACCTGCTCTGAACCCATAGGGAAAACATCCCCTGGGGACCTTCGTGGTCCCCCAAAAAATTCCCCCTTAGTAGGTAGGAGGTGCAGGGCAGCTCACATGTCTGGAATGGCTCCTGGCTACAGCAGAGAAGAGGTGGAGGTACCGGAGTGGTAAGGAGCAAGGACTGAGCTAATGCTATGGATTCACAGCTAGTCTTTTGAACTGACAAGTGCCGGTGAAAAGCCTTTTTTAAAACAAAGAAGGTGTAACCCAGTTGGGTTAAAAAGGAGAAGAGAAGACTTAAGTGGATTAAAAACTGACTTGATTAAAAACTTGATTAAAAACTGACTTGGTATGAGCTGGAATGGCAGAGTTTGGAGAGATGATGAGAGGCGATGACGGGAGATTTTGGGAGGCAGTAATGGCAAATGAGGCTTGGATTTGCTGAGAGGAGTTTTTTCCCCCTTGAGAGCAACGAAATGAGCTCCTCTGCCCCGTGCATGTGTGAGCAGCTAAAGCTTTGTTGAAACTTGTTTAAAAACCTGGTGTGGGATGGATGAAATTTGCTTCTGCTGAACTTTGAAGAACTTTGGTTAAAGGAGGTTTGTTTTTAATTCTTTTTATGAACAACAGAGGAGGGTGGAAGTAGAAAGAGTAGAAAAGAAAGAGAGGAGAGGGAAAGATGGCAATGGCAGCGTCTTTTTGGAGAGGACAGTAAGGTCTTCCTTTGTTTTGGTTTAACAAGAATGATGTTTATGGAGTGATTTGTGGATTTATATTGCATTTTTAAACCTCTTATGGAACAGTTGTGGATTAGCCTCACCAAGAGAGGCGAAGAGAAACATTTATGAAGTTTATGAATTGTATATTGGGAGTATAAATTGTGAATTATAAGTGACAGAGATTTTTCCCTCTCTATTCTTTCTTGAACGAACTTTGAACTAAACAAGAATAATTATATAAAAAAACAAACTAACTGACGTAATAATTACGGAACACTGATGGACTGAGTACTTAGATGATTAGCTTCTGAACTTTTGCGTATGTATTAGCCTCGGCAAGAGAGGTGAAGACAACAAAAGGGAAGGTATTGACTTTGATATAAGCTGATTTGAGACTGAAGACTAACATTGAACGTACACTGAAAATAGAAGACAAATTGATAACAATTGATATAAATTGGTATAACATAAATTCATATAAATTGTTTCTAATAATTTCTAACTGTTAATGAGTAACTGTTCTTCATTTTTTTTTTGTATTACTCTATTTTTAATGGATGGATACATCAAATAGAATGATAGAAATCTGACTTGTATAGTAGATATAAGCCTTTTAAAACATAGTAATTATTGTTGTATAAAATTATAACAACTAGTATAATAATCAGTATTTAGAATAAGCTGACAGAATAATAGATTGGTTTAAAGATTTGATTCTTGAATTTTGGGGATTATAGCTCTAAAGAAAGTAGTGAGCCAAGGTATTGCTACAGGTCAAAAGAAGACAACACAGACACAAATTCAGCCACAAGTTTTGGAAAGAAGAGGATCTACAGGTTCAAAAACAATGGAAGTGAATAGATTATTAGAAGAATTTCAAAAAATGAGAACTGATATGATGGAAGAACTAAAAGCAACAAGGACAATGATAACAGAAATAAAATAAGATTTGAAAAAGGAAGTAGAGAACCTAAATCCGAGCTTGCAGAAATTAACTACAGATATATCAACAATAGATCAAAAAGTGGAAGATATTTGGGAAAAAGGCTAAAAACTGGAGGACCAGGTGGAGCAGCTGAAGAGAGAGCAGCAAAGAGATAAAGACACTATAATGACATTGGAAATTCGCCAACGAAGTAGATGTTTGAAGTTAAGGGAGCTCCCTGAACAAAAAGAGGAAAACCTACACCAAAGAGTAACAGATATTTTGGCACCATATATAAGCCAAAGAAGAGCGAGATTTGAACATGAAATAGATAAAGTGTTCAGAATTGAATCAGCAGTGGCAAAATGGAGGGACCTACCTGGAGACATTGTGGTTTATTTTACCAGGGAAAATATCTGGGATCTAATCATTGAACAAAATTATAAAGAAAAATTAATAGTGGATGAGAATGAAATTAAAATTTTCAAGGACGTACCGCCAAGTGTGATGAGGAGTAGAAGAGAGTATGCATTTTAGATAAAGATTCTCCAAATAAGAGAAATAAGATACAGATGGGAGTTACCAGAAGGGCTTTCTTTCTTCTTTGAAGGTAGGAGAAGGAGAATAAACTCAGTGCAGCAAGCAATCGAATTCCAAGAGAACTATCTGAAAACTGGCTCTAAAATAGCAAAGACTGAAGATAAAAAATCAGAAAAAACAGAGAACTCGACACAGATGGGAGCAGCAGATGAAGCTAGTCCAATGTCAGAAGAAGAGGAGGAAATGGTAGAACCAGAGGAGAAAAAGAAAAAAGGGAAGTAAAGAAATCTGAAGATAATTTCATGGAATGTACGAGGAATAAATTTTCAGTCAAAGAGAAGACAGATTTTTCATCACTTAGAAAGATTAAGACCTCAAATTGTGGTATTATTAGAGACTCATATAAAGAAAACTCAAGAAAAGTACTTATGTAACTCTAAATTAGGTCAAAGTTTTGCTTCTTCATATGTAAAGAAGAAAAGAGGGGTTGCTATTTATATTGAAAAAGATATTCAAGCAAAACAAATTTTTGAAGATGAAAAAGGAAGAATATCGGGCATTGAAATTCTAAAAAATGGGGAAAAAATATTGGTCGGTGTTTACACCCCAAATGAAAACAAAGCTGAATTTTATAATAAATTTCGAAGAAATTTATCAGCATTTGAGTATGAAGATTGGATTTTAGCAGGTGATTGGAATGGAGTCCTGGATATTAAATTGGATAAAACAATCTCTCAGAATAAAGAAGACCAAGCAATGAGAGGGAGATTACCAAAAGATTTCTCTGAGATGTGTAAAGAATTATCTGTTTTAGACGTATGGGGAACTATTTATCCAAATACTAAAGATTTTATTTTTTTCTCTGAAGTCCATCAGTCTTGGTCCTGAATACATACGATCTTGATTTCTAAACATTTGTTATCAGAGACGGGGGTACAAAAAAGATGGCATAGCAGACAGTCGTCACTTCGCACAGCTGCGAAGAGGACGATTGGCGAGCGAGATCAGGTGCCCATTTCAGAGTCATAGAAATGGGACAAATTATTACCTTGGTAAAGGGAATTCGGAGGGGCAGGATGTCGGGAGTGCCCTCCATATGAGGAGATTATGGTTTAGTGTGTAGATTGAACATGCATAACTGTTAGTTATTTTCCTGATGGCTTTGTAGTAAGGATGTAGCAGGTGTGCATTCCTCAGTAGTAGTTTCCAAAACATTCGCTAGAGGAGAAAGATAGTAGCTATGGTGACCTGACGGTCATCCTGACCTGCAGTAGAGAAAATATGCACTTGCTTATCTCTCATGTGAAACTGAACTGTTTAACCTTAGAGACTTTGGGAATATTTGCCATTTCTGTCTTTTGACGTCTGTGTTCACTGCTCTGCATCTTCTCAATAAATCTGTTATGCAAGTTTATTGGTCTTGTGTACGAGTCTGACTCATTCTAAGACTGATACCAGGAGTCAGTTCTCAAAAATATATGAAGCTCCTCAGAAAGGAGTGTGGGCATGGACGACGCTGATGGTGTTGAAGAGCCGCCACACCTCGCTCAGCTACCGAGAAGCGGATTTAGCTTCACCACAAATATGAAGAACAAATAGAGGGATATTCAACAAGTAAGTGGGCATCTACCGAACCTCAAGAAGAGACAGGGGAGTACCTTCTCATGAAAATCACTTTGGACTAATTAGAATTAAAACCTAAACCGTTTAAAACACCAAAACTTGCTCAGAGTTGGTTGGACTGTAGTGCTGGGAAATATTTTGAAGTGGTATATTAGAATATAGAGCAAGGTGACCCAAAAATCTGATTCTTGGAGGAAGCAGTAAAGAACTCTGTTTCAAAGAATCGGAGGACTTTATTATAAATGACCTTTAGACCATTTTGATAGCTCCAAGGTTGGGGTTGCGGCCATAATTCATTCTTGGAAGATTTCTGTTCTACTTGTTTCAACATTGTCTCAGCACCGCTGAAACGCAAGATAGAATTTACATTGGATTATAATGGAATATTAAAACTAAATAAATAACAGAGAAACATAAAGGTACAAAGATATAGACTGGTAGACTGGTAGAATATAGACTGGAAACAGGTTAAAAGACACTAACAAAGAGGTAGACGGAAAGAAGATGCACAAAGACAGAAATGTAAATATACCAATTGAGACGAAACAGATGGACTTACATAAGGTACCGGAGGCTCCCTAAGATACTAGAGAAAAGAGAAAAACAGAGGCTTCAAAGCAATACTTCGTAGAAGTAGAAGAATAAAAGACATCATGTAAAGAAAGCGACTGTTGCCTCATAAACAACAGAGGAAGTCAGAGACACCAGACATCGGAGACTTAAGAAATAGAGATGTTGGGATATAAAACCAGCGGGAGATTCAAAGAGGGGGAAGGAGATAGACGGGAGTAAT
Source organism: Iguana delicatissima (assembly GCA_948472985.1). Lineage (NCBI taxonomy): Eukaryota > Metazoa > Chordata > Lepidosauria > Squamata > Iguanidae > Iguana > Iguana delicatissima. Next base: position 13,753 of record CAOKZL010003683.1, on the reverse strand, counting down.
ATAATAACAAATATCTAAGAGCAAGGAAAGTATTTAGTTCTTTGTCATCCTTTTCTATCTTCTCTATCCTTTTTAATATATACCACTTTTTGATTAATACCATTTTTTTTTCAGAAATGAATGTAGAAACATTGTAATTAAGATAAGTAATGCAATCAATTTTGGAATCCGCAATTTAAAATAGTTTAAAATAGATAAATTTTGTGGTACTAAATTATTATACTGTAAAATTAATTCTTCAATTGTGGTAACTTAGTCTTCTGAATACTGGGAAGTATAAATTGCAAGAAATAAGTTTGTAAGGGTTCTAATTCATTAAGTGGTTGCGTTATTTAAACAAAAGACTTTTCATGGCTATATATTGATTTGATAGAGCATAGCTTATTTCTTTTGTCTCTTCTTTCTCATTTTTTTTTTCTATCTATTTTCAGTGATAACTGAAGCCCCTGTCAGAGCTGCTGCTGATGAGCAGCAGCTGTTGGTCCCTGTGGCTTTGGCTAGAGATAAATCCTGCAGCTCAAGAGCTCCCCCTGCTGCCATGGACCAAGCAGGCTTGGACGTTCCTCTGCCTGCTCCTTTAGGGCAACAGGGATCCGATTCTGAAGATGGTTTGGAGCCTGTGCCTATCAGCCCACAAACAAGGCGGAGACTCAAGAGAGCTGAGCAAAGGGAGGCTTCCTTGATTAAGTTCAAGAAGCAGTGACTAGCCACACCTGTGTCTTGGGCTATATAACTGCCTGCCTAGAAGCTTTCCTTTGCTTGTGGCAAACTTCTTTCAAGCTCTCCAAGCCTGTTTCTTGCTTCCAGCACCTGGTTCCTACTACCTTGAATTGATCTCTTGACCCTTGGCTTTTGGAACTCTAACTACGGCTTTCGCTTGATGCTCTGGTAAATGAACTCCCTTGGGTAAAGTGCTTGCTTGTCTCCTCTGGGCTGGACTTTGCTGGCTCTCACACTCCCTTCTCTGGGCTGGCTTGCCGCCCAGGTCTCTGACCTTGACACTATGTAACAGAGCTGTACTGTTGTGTTGTTACTTAGAGATAATATTCAAAGTTAAGAGATAATAAGGCATTGTTAATCTTTTTGTTTTCACTTTCTTTTTAACACAGCAGGGTTATATCCAGGTGGACTCTACAGATTTAACTCTGTAGATACAGGCTGGAAGTGGAATTGAGCTTTATAAAAGTAAGTTTACAGCACCACCTACTGGAAACTAGGCATTAATACAATATAAATACGCAATACTAATATAAAAACTTTAAAAAGGAGAGGGAAAGGAAAAGAGAAAAAGGAGACAAGGAAAAGAGAGGTAAGGGAACAAAAGGCAGGGGAGAGTTTCTGAAAATATTTAAAAAATAATTTAAAAATATTTAATTAGTTAAAAATGAATTAAACTAGGTTTCTCTAATAGCCACATTTACGTTTAGCTCCATATAATTAATTGATCTGCTTTACTATATAAATTTTTTAATTTACATATAGGATTTAAATAAATAAGTGGATAAATTTAAGATATAAAATTTACTTAATCAAATTTTAATCTTAATTTAACAAAGTAGGAACTGAGGTTGAATATTCTAAATAGTAAGCAATAATCTGGAGAGGATCTAGAATCTGGAGAATAGGAATATAAGATTAAGATGGTGGTGGGACGAAGAAAAGGAGTACAATCACAAGTCCACACCCTAATGTAAAGAAGATATTTGGGAGAAATGGAACCTTGCCAGTTACTTCTAGATGAAGTTAAAAAGACAAGAACAGATATGTGCTCAGAAATGAAGTAAATCCAAAGTAAAGAAAGAAGTGAAAGAAGTAAAGAAAGAGATGGAGAATCTTGGACATAGATTGGAAACAGTGACCAAGGACTTAACAAATATGTATAAAAGAATAGACGAAGTACATGACAAAACAAGGAGTTTGGAAAAGCGAACTGGAGACATAGAATTGTTAGTAGAACAAGCAGAGATGAAAAATACACTGTCTGAAATAAAATACAGAGAAAAATGTGTGAAGATAAGAGGTCTGGAGGAAAGAGAGGAGGAAAATTTATATAATAGAATAGTCCCAGCATTGGCTAAATTCTTAGACTGGCCTACAGAACAAGTGGATGTGGATGTGGAGTGTATCTTCAGAATAAACTCACTAATCACTCAAAAAAGAAAAGTTCCTAGAGAAATTGTTGTTTACTTTGTACGGGAAAGCGTCAAGGAGTTGATTATACAAAAAAGCTACACAAACAAGTTGATTATTGAAGAGATAGAATTAAGAATATTTAAAGACATGCCATCACAAGTTCTTAAAAAAAGAAAAGATTATGCTTTCTTAACCCAAGTGTTAAAGAAAAATGAGATACCATACAGATGGGGTAAATTTGAAGGGCTTATATTCACATATAATCAGAAATGACATGTAATAAACTCTGTATTGAAGGCAGAAGATTTTCTGAGAAAATTTAAAGAAGATCATAAGAAGATGCAGGGAAAAGATCAGATGACCATGGAGAAAAAAAGAAGCTAGGTAAAGAACTGTAAAAAGATAGAGATAGACAACAAAAGTCAGGACCAGTAGAAGCAGCAAATTACTTAGAAGACCAGACACAACAAGAACAAGAAGAAGACCAGGAACAAGAAGAAACAGAACAGGAAGAATTAGAAGAGGGTACATCATCAGAGTTAGAGACTGTAGGATAGAGTAATTGTAATTAAAATGAGGATAAAATTACTATCCTGGAATATTAGAGGTATAAATTCAATATCAAAAAGGAAAAGAATTTTTCATTATCTCAAAAAACAAAAGTGTGATATATATTGCATACAAGAGACTCATATATCTAGTAAAGTAAAACAAGTACTAAATAATGCGAAATTAAGAAATATCTCTTAGCTGCTGCGGAAAAGAAAAAAAGGGGGTGGTGATTTATGTGAATTCAAAATATATAGCAAAGGAAGTCCTAAAAGATTCCCAAGGGAGATGTATAGGAGGCTAAGGTGCTTAATACAAAAATCCTATTTATTGGAATTTATAGTCCCTTAGGTAATAAAAAATATTTCTATGAGAAGCTTTTAGATAAAATTAGAGATATCAAATATCAAGATATTATTATTATGGGAGATTGGAATGGAGTAGCGAACCCTGAATTGGACAGAACTATGAGCAAGAAACAGAAGAAAAAGAAAGGGAAACTCCTCAATTTTGAGCTAATTGATAACTTGATGCTAATAGATACATGGAGAAATCTATATTGGGATCAGAAAGAATTCACCTCTTTCTCAGAATTTAAAAAAACATGGTCCAGAATCAATATGATCTGGACCACTAAAACATTAACGAAGAAATTACAAAAGATGGAAGTTCTCCCAAATGTTATATCAGATCATACTTCATTAGTATTAATCTTGGAAGATAAGAAATGAGAATTTAGATGGAGAATGAATGAAGATTTATTGGAGGATGATAATATAACTGAGAAGGGTAAAGAAATTTTAGAGAAATACTTTGCAGAAAACTTAAATAATGAGGTCCCTACAGTAACGGTATGGGAAGCCAGCAAAGCTGTTATGCGTGGCTTTCTTATACAGCAGGAAATGCAAATAAGCAGAGAAAGAAAAGCAAGAGAAGAAATTTTAGTAATAGAAATAAAACAATTGGAAGAAAAGTTAAAAATTTTTCCCCAAAACACAAATAGACGAAATAAACATATTTCAAAAACAGATTTCCCTACATGACACAGAAGAAATAGAGAGAAAGTTAAAATTTATGAGACAAACAAATTTCTTCCCAGTTAACAAAACAAATAAATGGTTAGCTTATAGAATTACAAAAGAAAAAGAAAAAAGCCTGATTCTCCAGATAAAAGAAAATAAGAAAATATTGACAAAACAGGATGATATTAAAAAAGCGTTCATGAGATTCTATAAAAATCTCTTTGCAGAACCAGAAACTAATCAACTTAAAAGGGATAGAATAAATGAATATTTAATTAGAGGAGACTTACCTGAGATCACAGAAGAACAAAGGGAAGAATTAAATAAAATCATTGCAAAAGAAAAGATATTGCAAGCTATTAAGAAACAAAAAGTAGGGAAAGCCCCAGGTCCTGATGGATTTATGGCTTTGTACTATAGGACATTTCAAGAACAACTAATAAACCCATTACAAAATGGGATAGGTAAAAATGATAAACCCCCTCATGGGGGAGGCAAATATTGTTCTGGTCCTAAAAGAAGGAAAAGACCCCAAGGATTAGGTAATTATAGACCAATAGCGCTATTAAACATAGACTATAAAATTTTCACCACAATATTAACAGAAAGACTAAAGAAGATTTTACAAGTAGTGATACACACAGATTAGAATGAATTTTTGCTGAGAAGATAACTAAAAAATAATATAAGGACAATTTTTAATGTTGTAGAATATTTTCACAGACATAACGAAAGGAAAATGGCAATACTTTTTTTATATGCAGAAAAAGCGTTTGATAGGGTGAATTAGGTCTTTTTAGAAGAAACTATAAAGAAAATAAATTTAGGATCAAAATATATAGAATGTGTTGAATCAATTTATAAGGATCAAAAAGCCCAATAGTAAATTGGGAAATAGTAATAGTAAATGGGGAAAAAACTGAAAACATACTGGTAAATAAGGGACGTCCCTGTCTAACTCCTCTATCACCTCTTTTGTTTATATTGATTTTGGAAATATTAATATTAAATAATAGAATAAGATAGAAAACTCAAATACAAGGAGTTAAAATCAGGAATCAGGTTTATAAAATTAGCACTTTCGCTGATGATCTGGTTATTGTTCTTGAGATCCCCAAACAAATATGGAGATACTATTGGATATATTATTTAAGTTCGGAACACTTTCAGGGTACAAAATAAACAAAGATAAGACAAAAATAATCACAAAAAAACATGCCTGAACCTGAGAAACAAGAATGAACAAAAAGCAGAGGTTTCACGATAGTGAAAAAAGTAAAATATTTAGGTATAAATATAAAATATAAAACAATGTGGACCTATTTGATAATAATTATAAGAAAGTATGGTCCGAGATGAGAGAAGATTTTAAAAAATGGGAAAAGTTAGACTTATCACTCCTAGGTTGAATCATGGCTATTAAAATGAATACTCTACCCAAAATAAATTGTTTATTTCAAAACTTGCCCATAATCTTGAATGAAAAACTCTTTAAAGAATGGAACAAAGATTTGACAAAATTTATATGGACAGGTAAGAAACCAAGGATAAAATTAAAGGTTATGGAGGATACCAAAGAAAGAGGAGGAATGGGACTGCCCAATTTGAAATTATACTACCATGCTAACTGTCAAGAATGGTTAATCGATTGGATAACTCTACAAAATTCAAGATTACTACACTTAGAAGGGGAGGGACTCTACTTTGGGTGGTATGCATATGTATGGCATGGGAAAGCGTCAATAGGTAAAGATTTCAGAGCACATCTTCTACGAAAGGCTCTTTTGACAATTTGGTTAAAATATAAAAGACAATTATATTTAAAAATTCCACCTTGGGTCTCAGTTCATGAGGTTTTTTATAAAAGAGAGATCCCTATAACAAATAAATGGATTATATATATTGAAGATACAAGGAAACACCAGTTTTTTTAAATCTAAGGAAGAACTCAAGACTCAAGGTTTAACGACCCATTGGCTTCTATTAATACAATTAGCAGAAAGATATAAGATAGATAGAAAAGCAGACGACTTTGGCCCTTTCCACAAGGGGTAAATAACATGGCATAGCACAACCTCGACCGGAGGTTGTCTACACCTTGGAGTGCGCAGGGTTGGTTTTAATATTGAGGTTCCACACCTCAAACCGTCCTGACACAACCGGAAGGGGTGGTGCCGCGTGTTTTTTAAAAACCACATTTCATGTGGTTTTTATTAAACACGAGCAGTCTACCCCCTCACAGCGCCCTGTGTAGATTTGCAGGCGCGCGCAAGCGCGTGCCTGCAGAGCTGCCAGGGGGTTGGCTTCCAGTTGGCGAGCTTCTCCAGTTGGTGGAGAGCCTCCAGAAGCCGGAAGCTGCCATTTTGGGCGCCACCGGATGCCGCTGGAGTGCCGAGCGCTGCTCCTTGTGGCGACAGAGTAACCCGGTTTCAGGTAAGCTCCGTTTCCACATATGTTGCCCCCTTTCTCCCCCGTGTGTGGAAAGGGCCTTTGAGATAGAAGAAAAGGAATTTGATAAAATATCAAAACCGGACTCAAAACATAGACTTAGTAAAATATATAAAATCTTGTTAAATCTACAAAATGAACAAGAGGCAGTTAAACAGACTATGATAAAACGGGCCCAAAATTTTAATTATACAATTTCTTTGGATCAATGGGAGAACTCATGGAATACCACGTGGACTTTGATAAAACCAGCTAGTCTAAGAGAAAGCTACTATAAAATGCTCCACAGGTGGTATTTAACACCAACCCAGATTTCATGGATCCAAAGTAATGTAAAAGATACCTCTTGGAAATGTGATCAAAAGGGCACATTTTATCATATTTGGTGGTGCTGTAGAGAAGCAAAGAAGTTCTGGGAAACCTTGCATGCTAACATCCAAGAAACAATGAAGGTAAAATTTCCATTATTACCGGAACTCTATCTACTCAATATGACAGATTGCTTACACCAGTTAAACTGGTGTTTTCAAAATATTGCTAAATATAATAAATGAGGATTCACAAATAAGAGGCTTGAAAATAAAGAAAAAGGAATTGAAATTAAAAGCTTTCGCAGATGATGCAATTATATTTTTGGAGGATCCACAAGAATCAATTCAGGCGTTGATGGAAACTTTGCAAAGATATGGTCAAGTGGCAGGATATAAGATAAATAAGGAAAAGACACTGAAGATGACATTGAATATGATTAAAAAAGAGCAAGCTGATTTGGAGAGTAGATCTGGATGCCAATTAACCAAGAAAACAAGATATTAGGAATTATGTTAACGAAAAGGAACCAAGAATTATTCAACAACAACTATTTGAAGATATGGAAAGAGATTAAAAATGATAAGGAAAAATGGAAAAATCTATCTCTCCTGGGAAGAATAAACACTTTCAAAATGTCCTTATTACGAAAACTTATGTTCTTTTTTCAGAATTTACCAATAATAGGAAGAGAGAAAATATTTATAGAATCGGAAAAGGATCTTCAAAAGTTTATTTGGCGAGGGGAAAAGCCAAGGATAAGATTTAAAACACTTTCAGATGCAAAAGAAAGAGGAGGATTTGATCTTCCATAACTGAAAATGTATTATTATGCATGCTGTCTAGATTGGATTAAAAACTGGATTCAATTAGAGAGAACATTTGGAAGAAATAAATAACAGATTTGGATGGCATGGATATTTATGTTACGATAGATTAGCGGTGAATAAAGAGTTCAACAATCATTACATCTGGAAGACGACGTTAAAGGTTTGGCTACAAATAAAGCAGAAATATTATACAAAACTTCCAACATGGACTTCACCACAAGAAACGTATAAAATTGCTCCAACAAAACAAGGAAATTTTTTAACATATCAAGACATATTAAAATGGGAATGGAATAAACCAAGAATGTGTACAGTGGAAGAATTAAAGGCTGATGGGCATGAGTTAAATTGGCGACAACTAAAACAAAGGTTTAAAATGGATCAAAAACTGTAAGGATTTGAGAGAAATCAAAAGAAAAGAATTTTGAAATTCTATAAACTATTGTTGAAAAGAACTGGAATCAGAAGTAGTTAAAGATACAATGGTTAAATGGGCTTGGAATGTGGGACACCTGATCCAATTAGAAGTTTGGGAGAACTGATATAAAATTTACCCCAAACTTAAATTTAAGAGAAACCTTTTACAAAATGTTACATAGATGGTTTATGACCCCAGAAAGATTGCATAAAATAACTAAAAATGGGAATGTGAAATGTTGGAAGTGTGATGAAAAGATTGGGTCCTTTTTTCATATGTGGTGGACTTGTGGAAGGCCAAGAAAGTTCTGGAAGGGGATACATGATGAAACATAAAGAATCTATAAAATGAACTTTGAAATGATACCGGAATTTTATTTTATATTTTATAATATAGGAGGTTTCACCTAAACATCAGGAAGAACTTCCTGATGGTAAGAGCAGTTCGAGTAACCCTGGACAAGCCTCAGAGGAGACGAGTTCTAGTGGTTGGGGACTCTTTGCTGAGAGGAACGGAACTGACCATTTGCAACCCAGACAGGATCAATCGTGAAATGTGTTGTCTCCCTGAGGCCAAAATCAATGTCATAATGGAGAGGATAATGAAACTGGTCAAGCCCACTGATCGTAACCCCCTTCTTTTGGTTCATGTCGGAACCAATGACACAGCGAGGCGCAGCTTTCACCGCATCATGAAGGATTACAAACTTATGGGTAGAAAGCTGAAAGACCTTCTTGCACAGGTTGTCATTTCATTTTCCCTGTCATTTCTTCTCCCAGTGGAAGGACATGACCCACAAAGGCAAAGAAGAATAGTGGAGATCAACAACTGGTTCTGAAGATGGTGCCACCAGGAGCGATTTGGATTTTTGGATCATGGCCTCCATTTCCACAAAGATAGTCTTCTGGCAAGGGATGACCCGCATCTTACAACCGTCAGCCAGAACGTTTTTGCTAACAGTCTTGCAAAACAGATCAGGAGGTCTTTAAACTGAGGTTGACTGGGGAGGGGACAGTATTATTCTGGGCAAGGATTCAGTGAGTGCTGCAAAAAATAGCCCAAATGATATACATAGGGCAGGCCAAGTAGAACTAGAGACCAACAGGGAAAGGGAAAGTAACTTTAGTACAGGACTTCCACGAAGGGCCCATTGTCTCAAGTGTCTCTACACTAATGCACAGAGCATGAGGAATAAGCAAGATGAACTCCAACTCTTAGTACAATAAAATAAATTTGATTTCATAGGCATCATTGAATCCTGGTGGGATGAATCTCAAGATTGGAATGTAGGAATAGTGGGGTATAACCTATTTCACAGAAACAGACCAAACAAGAAAGGAGGAAGAGGAGGAGCTTTATATGTCAAGGATGTTTTCAACTGTGAAGAGATCCATGACTTAAATCCAGGAAGCCAGGTTGAGAGCATCTGTGTGAGAATTAAGGGAGCGAGAAACAATAGGGATGTGATTGTAGGGGTTTGCTACAGGTCTCCAGGCCAGCCTGAGGATTTGGATGAGGCCTTCTTGGAGCAGATGATCACACATTCAAAAAGGAGAGATGTCGTGTTAATGGGAGATTTCAATTAGCCTGATATTTGTCAGCAGTCAAATTCTGCAAAGACCACAAGGTCCAAAAAGGTTCCTTACTTCCCTTGCAGACAATTTCATGGTCCAGAAGGTGGAAGAGGCGACAAGGGGATCGGCTATTTTAGATCTGATCCTGACCAATAGAGATGACCTAGTTGATGAGGTGGAGGTGGTGGGATCCTTAGGAGGGAGTGACCATGCTCTTTTGGAGTTTGTCATTCAGTGGGAATGAGAAGCCGAGTGTAGCCAGACACACATCCTAAACTTTAAGAAAGCTGATTTCTGTAAACTTAGGGAGTTACTTGCTGAAATCCCATGGTCAAGAATACTAAAAGAGGAAGGAGTTCATGACGGATTGAAGTTTTTTAAAAGTGAGACTCTGAAGGCACAATTGAAAACTGTGCCAATAAGGAGGAAAAATCGCAGGTCTCTAAAGAAACTGGAATGGTTGACGAGAGAATTCTCAGCTGAGCTAAGTGTTAAAAGAAACATATGCAAGAAATGAAAGAATGGTGAAACCACCGAAGAGGAATAGCCATGAGATGTAGGGAGAAGGTCAGAAAAGCTAAAGTGCAGAATGAACTCAGGTTTGCCAGAGACATCAAAAACAATAAAAAGGGCTTTTTTAGATATGTCCACAGCAAAAAGAAAAACAAGGAAATGATAGGGTCTCTGCATGGAGAAGATGACCAATTAATAACAGTGGGAAGTGAGAAGGCAGAACTATTCATTACCTTCTTTGCCTCAATTTTTCCCAAAAGGATAAAAGTACCCAACCTGGGGCGTGGGGAACAGGTGAGGAACCGAGGGAAATGCAGCACAGAATAAGTAGTGAAGTAGTATAGGAGTATCTCGCTAAACCAGATGAGTTCAAGTCTCCAGGGCCAGATGAATTACATCCAAGGATATTAAAAGAACTGGCAGAAGTCATTTCTGAACCACTTGCAATAATCTCTGAGAACTCTTGGAGAACAGGAGAAGTCCCAGCAGACTGGAGGAGGGCAAATGTTGTCCCTATCTTCAAGAAGGGGAAAAAAGAGGACCCTAATAATTATTGCCTGGTCAGCCTGACATCAATACCAGGAAAGATCCTAGAGCAGATCATTAAACAGTCAGTTTGTAATTATTTAGAAAGCAATGTCATAATCACTAAAAGCCAGCATGGGTTTCTCAAAAATAAGTCATGCCAGACTAATCTTATCTCTTTTTATGATAGGATTACAAGCTTGATAAATGAAGGGAATGCTGTAGACGTAGCATATCTTGACCCCAGTAAAGCCTTTGACAAAGTTCCCCATGGCATTCTCGCAAAGAAACTAGTAAAATGCAGGCTGGCTACTGTTAGTTGGATCTGTAATTGGTTGACCGACAGAACCCAAAGGGTACTCACTAATGACTGCTTTTCATCCTGGAGAGAAGTGACTAGTCGGGTGCCACAGGGTTCTGTCCTGGGCGCAGTGCTACTCAACATCTTCGTTAATGACTTGGATGATGGAACAGAGGGCATGCTGATCAAATTTGCAGATGATACCAAACTGGGAGGGGTTGCTAATACCCCAGAGGGAGGATCAAAATTCAAAATGACCTTGACAGATTGGAGAGCTGGACCAAAGCTAACAAAATGAATTTCAACAGAGAGAAATGTATGGTCCTATACTTGGGCAGAAAAAATGGAATGCACAAATATAGGATGGGGGACGTGTGGCTGGATAGCAGTACCTGTGAAAGGGATCTAGGAGTCTTGGTAGATCACAAGTTGAACATGAGTCAGCAGTGTGATGGGCAGCCATGAAAGCCAACAGGATTCTTGATTGCATCAATAGGATTATGGTGTCTAGATCAAGGGAGGTAATGATACCACTCTATTCTGCTTTGGTTATGCCTCATTTGGAATACTGTGTCCAGTTCTGGGTACCTCAATTCAAGAAGAATATTGACAACCTGGAAAGTGTCCAGAGGAGGGCAACTAAAATGGTGAAGGGTCTGGAAGCCATGCTCTATGAGGAATGGCTTAGGGAGCTGGGTATGTTTAGTCTGCAGAAGAGAAGGTTAAGAGGGGACATGATAGCCATGTTTAAATATTTGAAGGGATGTCATGTTGAGGAGGGAGCGGGCTTGTTCTCTGCCGCTCCACAGACTAGGACAAGGAGCAATGGATTCAAGCTGCAGGAATGGAGATTCCACTTGAACCTCAGGAAGAACTTCCTGACAGTCAGAGCTGTCTGGTAGTGGAATTTGCTGCCTCAGAGTATGGTAGAGTCTCCTTCTTTGGAGGCTTTTAGGTAGAGGCTGGATGGCCATCTGTTGGGAATGCTTTGATGTGTGTTCCTGCATAGCAGGAGGTTGGACTCGATGGCCCCTTGAGTCTCTTCCATGTCCATGATTCTATGACAGAGGAACATGCTGTCTTGGAGTGTGGTGGCGTCACCTTCTTTGGAGGCTCTTAAACAAAGTTTGGATGGCCACTTGTTGGGGGTTCTTTGAGTTTGTGTTACTCCATGGTAGGGGGTTGAATTCGATGGCTGTTGTGGTCTCTTCCAATACTGTTGTTCTGTGATTCTATGATAATGAATGCAAGATCTAGAAACACATTTAGAAAAGCCTACTCTGTGAAAACTTGCATTCAGAAATGCATATTAATGTGAATTTTGTACAATTTGTTCTTCTGAATACAGAACAGAGATCAGAGACAAATAAATACATTTCTAGGTACAGGTCAATGAAAGCACCACCAAGTCCTCTCTGAGGATGAATTTCTCACAGATTCTACCATCATGCAAGAACACAAACATGAACCATAGATATTTTAAGAATCACATTCATGAGGATTGAAGTCTCTGAAACTCCTAGTATTGTTAGCTTTCTTCAGGCTGCAGTTGTTTGTAGTCCTTTTGCTAGGACAACAGATCTCCTAACAAGGATACACTCTAAAAGAGTGTATAGCCCATCAGATTTTACTGAACTACAGCTCCCAGCATCCAATTAGCTATATCTGACGGGAGTTGTAGATCAGCCCATTTCTTCTTTAGAGCAAGGTTGTTCTTCCACCTTGACAGTTCCTTACATTGCCATGATGACCTTGCTTCACCTCCTATAACATTTCACTATCTAACATGACGAAATGAACCATTCCTGACTTATCATTTTCTGTAGGATTCCAAACTAGCCAGGGATCCTTTAATACTACACATTTATAGCACTATATTCCAAACCATCCCGCAATGGCAGTTAAAAGGAAATCACAGCACTATAATTGTGTAGCGTAAAAGGGCCCCAAGATAGAGACAACTTCCAGTTACCAAAGAAAAGCCCTAATAAGTGACCATAGGATAAAGAAACTTCTTTGTTTATCTTCCCCAGATTCCACACACCTTAAAAGACTGATAAGTATTTCATTAAAAGGTTCCTGTCTGTGTAAAATTATTTCATGGTCATTTGGCATTTTGTCTGAGTGGCAAAAATGTTTGTTTTGGTCTGGAGGAACAGATATTTTTCCCTTTCATGTGCTTTCAAGATCAGTGAGTTCTGACTACAATTCCAGGCAGTGCAGGAGGAAGAAATTACATCACAGCAAGAGTCATTCAAGGTTGCTTAAGATTTCATATTTTTCCACTGTCAATAGGCAGAACTGCAGTGAGATGTGTAAGTGCAATTTGGAGCCAAAAGAAATACAAATGATGTTATGTACAGGGGGGTTTTATTTTATTTTATCATTTTTATATACAAAAGCATCAGTTTTAAAAAAGAATAACAACCATTTTTTCTGTATTTACAAATGAAAATTTACAAATGAAAATCTTCCAACATCTCCGCCTAACATTACAGTAATTTTTGTTTATTTCTATTCTTAAACATACTTTTACTATTGTCTCTGTTACATTTACTCCAGATCCTTAACCTCAAAGTAATCTGATAACAGTTCAGCTATAGATGTTTCAACATCCCCAGATCCTGGTACAGTAGTTTTTTCCCCTTTGCACTTATCTATATCTATGTTTATCTATAGATATCTACTATGCCTACTGAGCCTTTTTCAATTGTTGCATTGGAAATAAATGTCAATTGGAGCCCATTCGCTGTTTATGTTCTCGTCAGTTAAGTTTTTGAATTTTTGAGGTAGTATATTTGCTGTTTTCATCTCCAGCAAACTATATAACCATTGCTCAGTTTTAGGGACATCTTCATTTTTCCATAATTTTGCGTATTCTATTCTTGCAGCTGTTATGTAAAGCAAGCTTCTCCAATATTTCTTATTTATCTGATTTTCTGTTTCATTTAATATATTTAATAAGTATATTTCTGGGGTCATAGTATAATGAGTTTGAATTTTTTTTTCTATTTTATGTATACCAGTCCACTATTCACATGCTTTATTTTTTTTTATAATATTTATTAACTATTATACACAAAATACAAAACACAAACTATATGACAGTACAATATACAACAATTCTACAC